>JXTC01000002.1:3771877-3789880 GCA_002914845.1 Trema orientale
ATCTTAGTTGTATAGTTTATTTATCTGAAAAAGATTCCATGACTTTGTTTGTGTATAAAAAAATAAACATGATTAAGTGTTAATTATGTGGAGACTTATTTCTTTATCTAAGTCTAAATGTATTAGTTCACAATCTGTAAATAAAGATGGAATACTTTATTTACTATAGGTTGTAGTGTTTGTCTATCTCAACGGGAATGATGCGTCTCAAATCATTGAAGTATGTGACTTCTGATAGAAACACTAGTACAACATAAATAATTTATGTGTATTGAACTGGACCAGGCAATATAAAGAATTGGAGTGCCGTAACTCAATTCTTATATTACCACAAACTAGCTCTTAGCATATAGATCTTAATCCTTGATATTTGATTGGACTTGCTTTCATGGATTGTAGCCTTTTGATTTGTTAAAAGACTAACCTCTATGAAATTTGAGGTGAACTCTGGCATATTGGAGGTTATGGTTTATAAATTGATGGGAACACCAAATAGTTAAGGACACTATACATTAATGCCACTTTAGGTTCTTTCAAGATTCATGGAATAATTAAATTTAAGATCTTAGTATTCACTTTGTGAATTGGTTGATAATTTTATCTAAATGGCCATTGAGAACAAAATTATCGACAACATTATTCCTTGATAGAAAGATGGTAACTTAAAGGTAAATAGGTGTTGGAGGGGTATTACGGTAATTTCACCTATCCAACTACGGTATTGTATAGGGATTCTATGTGTGGTATAGAATATGCTAGATGGATCGATTAATCAAGGTCAGTTGATTAAATCTCTTTAAAAGGCATGACATCTAATCTAAGAGTGCAGTATTGGGCCTTTAGTGGAATGTCCCCATTATTAATAATATTTATATAAATACCATAATAAGAGTTATTATGTATTTATCATATTATTGGAGCTTAGATTATTTGGATCCATTAGGTCCATTGTCTAACTCAATAAAGCTCACTAATTGGTTGGTGGTATTTGTGAAATTAGTTTCATGAAACTGTGTAAAATAATGATTCTACACAGAAGTTGGTATTTTTATAAATAAGTTTCATGGGTTGGACATATTTATAAAAATACACCCAAAGCCCAAATTGGAGAACAAGCCCAATCCTAGTTGGACTAGGGTTAGCAGTTTTTGGCCTCATATATATAAGATACATTAGAGAAAAAACTACACAGTAATTCTAAGTGTGTTACACGAAAAACAAAGGGAGAGAGTAAGAGAGATTTCGGCAAAGGGCTGAAGAGAGAGGAGAGAAAAATTTTCCTGCAACCTCACACTCTCATCTCACGTCCCGGTGTTCCATAGGATCAAGAAGGCGTTCTTGATCGTTCTCCAACGAAGGATTCAACTTGGTGCCCACTCACCTCATTAACCAAGAGCAAGAGGATAGGCAAGAAGATCTAGGGTTGGAGGTTTGATCATCATCAACAAGGAGTTCAAGAAGGAGTACGTTACAAGAGGTAAACCCTAATCTCATCTGTAGGGTTTGTGCATCTAGATTTGATTTATGTTATACATGATCCTGTATATGATATGTGCATGTAATATGATTATGAAAATAGTTTTCATGTAACAATTTTTAAAACCTAAATCCACTAATTATTCCGCTGCGTTCATGATGTGATCATGTGTTTTTCATAGTTTACATGCATGTATGATTTTTGCCATAAGTGTTAGGCAATTCCAGCAATCATACTATTAGAGTTTAGATTAATTGGATCCATTAAGTCCCTCGTCTAACTCAATAAAGCTCATTAATTAGTTTGTGGTATTTCTGAAATTAGTTTCATAAAACTGTGTAAAATAATAATTCTACACATAAGTTGGTATTTTTATAAATAAGTTACATGAGTTGGATATATTTATAAAAATACACCCAAAGTCCAAATTGGAGAACGAGCCTAATCCTAGTTGGACTAGGATTAGCATTTTTTGGCCCCATGTATATAAGATATATGGGAGAAAAAACCATACAGTAACACTAGAGGTGCTACACGTATAAGGCACAGGGAGAGAGAGAGAGAGAATTCGGCCACCTTAGGCTAAGAGAGGAGAGAAAATATTTCTTGCAATCTCACAGTCTCATCTCACGTCCTGGTGTTCCAAAAGATCAAGAAAGTGTTCTTGATCCTTCTCCAACGAAGGATTCAACTTGGTGCCCACTTGCCTCATTAACCAGCAGTAAGAGCACAGACAAAAAGATCTAGGGTTAGAGATTTGATCACCATCTACAAGGAGATCAAGGAGGAGAACGCTACAAGAGGTAAACCCTAATCTCATTTCTAGGGTTTATGTATCTAGATTTGATTTATGTTATACATGATCTTGTATATGATGTATGCATGTTCTATGGTTATGAAAACTATTTTCATGTAAAAATTTTAAAACCTAAATCCGCTAATTTTTCCGCTGCGTTCATGATGTGATCATGTGTTTTCCATATTTGTATGCATGTATGATTTTCCTAAGTATAAGGTCAATTTACCAACAATTGGTATCAAGAGCGAAGGTTCATATATATAGCATAATATTGATCTAGAATTGAATATCTAGGTTATGTGATTGAGTTTGAGCAATTTTTTATTTATGATAGTTAAATAATTCGTGGTGATGAATGTTGTTTAATTACATATACTATTGATTTATGCATAGTGAGAAAAATTGCGGATTGTGATTCTAGCAAAATTAGGTTTAGGTGTTCTTGAATTTCCAGAATTTTGATGTTGTTTTCAATTTTTCAGCATTTAGAAAAAAAAAAAACTGGTGTGCCCTATCCTCGCGCGCGGCTACCTGGTGAGGCCTGCCTGTGAGGGTGTTGGGTGCGGCCAGCATGGCCACATGTGCGCACGGGCTGCCTCGCGCAGCCTGCGTGCATGGCTGCATGCACAACACACGGCACGCTCACGCATGGTCAGTGCGCAGCTCGTGCTATGCCTAGACGCCGCCCATGTGCGGCCAGAATGCCATGCGTGCGGCCCGCGCACCCAACGTGCGCACCAAACGCACGCTTACGGCACGGCCGTTACTGCACCAGCACACGGTTTGTGCTGTGCCTACGGTTGGCCTGCACGGCCAGGACGCCTCCTTCGTGCGGCCTATGCCGCGCCCGGGCATGGGGTTGCTGTGCCAGCGTACCCCAGTGCGCGTCCTGCGCACGGCCAGCACGCCTAGCACGCACGGTTACCACCCTATGCTCTGCCACTCGCTGACCCTTCGGGCGGTGATAGCCCATAGGCCGACGGTGGTAGTGTTTCTGCTACCACCATTTTTTCCAAATTAATTAATTAGTTAATTAATTAGATAATTATTTAATTTGAATTCAAATTTTTTGAAATAGGAAACTATTCAAATGAGATTAGAATAGTTATCTATTTTTGAATTATCCTATTTTAAATTTGATTTACTTTAGGATAATGTTAAATTTGAATTAATTAGATAAATTGGATATTATCTAGTAATTAATTTGAATACAAATAGGATATCTACTAATTTTTGAAATTGGATAAGATTTCCAATATTATCTCTAGTATTTAAAATGTGAATCTAAAGATTATGATTATTCAAATTAATTAGATATTTAATAAGATTAGATATGATTAGATATTATCTTGATAAATCTAATAGCTATTTTAAATTTGAATAGGATATCTACTAATTTTTGAAATTAGATAAGATTTCCTATTTGTTTCTATTTAAATTTTGAATTTAAATAGATAACAATTATTCAAATTAATTTAATATTTAATATGATTAAATATGATTAGATAATTATTCATAAATCATGATAGTTTAAATTTGAATAATTTAAATTTAATAATTATCTTTAATTTAAATATGATTTAAATTAGGATATAGTTTTGAATTTAAATTCAAAACTAAATCTAATCAGATTAGATTTAAATAATTACTATCTATAGATTATTCAAATTCGCAATTAATGAGATTAATTAGGATAGAAAATATTTGAATTTAATTAGATTAATATTTAATAGTTAATTGTAATAACTATTTATCTAGTAACTATTCTAATTATAGTAATTGGAATATAGTTAGAGAAAACTAATTAGATTAGTAACTCTTTTGATTAATGAGATTAATCAAATAACTAATTAATGAGATTAATTAGGTAATTAATTAATATGATTAATTAATTAGAAAGTTATATTCTTTATAATTAATTATAAAAATTTAATAAAGATTAGATTTCTGTTACAATTAAATTTTGGATATGATCTTAATTTAATTATTAGAATTATTTGATTATAATTAGATATAACTACTAGATAAATGTAGAAAAATTATATGAGTTATAAGTTTCTAATTAGTTTGGATTGATTAAAAGAATTTTAATTATTTCCTAATTTAGTATATTGTAATTAATCTTTTCTACACATAGTTATAGAAATAGGATTTCTATAATTAAAAATGATTATCTTTTATTATCCTTTAGATCTTAATGACTTTAAGAGAGTGTCTTAATAAGATTAAGATAAGATTACTTAAATTAATTAATTCTTTAATTAATTAATAATTAGATAATAAATTTGATTTATTTCCTAATTATTTAAATTATCCTAATAAGTCTATAATTTAAAATATTTAATATTTTTAAATTTAGACAAGAATTAGTTATGAACTTAATTCTTGATTAATTTTTATTATTTAATAATTATTAATATGATTAATAATTAATAATAATTAATGAGATTAATTATATTAATTAAGAGCATAATAATAGTATAAGGATAATTTTTTTTTTCATGATTTACAAGGAAATTGGAGCTTGATTTTAATGAGATTAAAATTTTGATTAATAAAATATTTTAATTATGTGATAATTATGGTAATATTTTGTGTGATAGTTTTTGACATAAAATATTAATAATTATGAGTTAATTATGGTAATATTTTATGTGATAAAAGTTTTTTTGATAATTATGAGATAATTATGTTTTTTACAAAATACATTCGATATAATTTTTATATTGAGTGGGAGGATTTTAAATTTTGATATTTTTAATCAAAAAATTATTCAAACCATTCTTTAGTTTTGAAATTATTAATTTCGAGAAAATTAATGAATATTTATAAAGTTGTTTATATTCATTATTTGCATTTATAATTATTTGTAAAACTTTTATACAAAAATATTTTTATAACTGTTTACTTATTTTTATAAATACACTTAGAATTTAGTTTAATTAAATTCTATTACTAAGAATTTTTGAAATTATTGGTTGAATAATTTAGCGGTTAAAGTTTCTTAGTTCAATTTTTCAAAACTAATGTTTTATATAGGACTTGGTTTAAATACCGTTTTTTCAATTATTTATCTTTGGTTGAAAGATTGTTGACTAAATAATTGAATTTTCTTCTGAAAAAGTTTTGCTTGAATGATTTACAATCTACAGACCTTCTTACTTGATCGTTACGTCCTGTATGCTTTTATTGTCTACTTTTATATACATGAGATGTATAATATTATAGTGTTAGCACTTTCGTTTTAGACAATAATTGTTTGGTCATAGCACCATGTTTAGAATAGTATATCATAATATCCTAAATAGGCTCATTCTCTTTTAATTAGATATACATAATTGATTTTGTGGTTACTAAGTAAGTTAGATAACTGGGTAAAATCAGGATCTCTAATTTTTAAAAAAGATTGAGTGGGAGCGGGTATGAGATATCCATGGTCTTCATTGTTGGTTCAATAGTTCTAAAGATATGCCTCACCTCAGAATCTTGTTGAGCTCCCGTAAGAAGGTTTTCATTTGGGTATTACTGGTATTAAATCTCTTAGGATAAATTTGCGAGTGGACTTTACGTACTGATCTCCCATAGGAGACTGTATTATTTAAGAAAGCTTGTAAATTGAAATGATGGTTACATACTCAACATAGGATGCTATTAATATCCCGTAGGAGCTATGTTAGTAATTCTATGGATCGATAAACAGAGTAATTAGCAAACTGGAATATGAGATATTTGTCTTTTTGTCTAAAGTGAATTGTTCATATTTAACTTGTAGATTCACATGATTACCCATAGGTAACTTGTGATCTATGGTAGGTTAAAATACCTTGAATATTTGTGACAGTATTAGGGATTCTTACACAAGCATTTTATCTTGATAGATTTAATGTTAAGTATTCTAAATTCTTTTATATTCAGATAAACTAGCAAACTTAGTTGAATACTAAGAGGATTATAATTTGCGTACTTGTTTATAATTTATCCTTAGATTCTAAATGACCAATAAGAGCATAACACATAATCTTCTTGTTTGATTATATGTCATTACATTTATGTTTCTTATTTTACTCTAAGTGTACTACAATATTTCTGATAATTAATACCCTTGTTGAGGTATTTATTATCTCACTTAAGATAATGAATACCCCTGTTGAGGCGTTTATTATTTTACTGCAAAATTAAATAGAAACAAAAATATTTGTATTCGATTATTTTTCCCTATGTGTTTAATTGAGAATTAAACTTACAGAATTTAATTGTGAATTGAATTCATTAAATTCGATTATGAATTGGATTTATTTTATGACTTTTGTCTAATTGGGAATCTTATTATTTTGTAGCTTGAGGAAATACTGTTTCATAACAAGAAAGAGAAAAGAGACAAAGGAATATAGTACAAGGAGTAGAACGAGGACATTTATAGAGACATCTCAGCATTCAAAGAGTTTGAACGATAATCAATATGAGGATACCTCTACTGAAAAGAGGCAGGAGTTTCTCCAGTAGTTAGATTATTTGGAAGGCTAAGAAAATCACTCTCTGCTGAGGATATGCGAGATTTCTGGCAAGTGGACTCAGGATCTAGTGTCAATATCTACAACGACAAAAAAATGGTTCATTGAACCAAATCAATTAAATAATATAGGTCGTGATGTGGAAGTTATAGACAATCGAAGAGTTCGAATTAAATGCATGGGAGATGCTAACCTGAAGATTAATGATAGCTCCATGATCGTAAAAGATTGCTATTACGCACCGGAGTTTAGTTTGAATGCTCTCTCCGTATCGAAAATGTATAAAAAAGGCTATCACTTCCTATTTGAAAGAAGGTGCAGGTCTTCTATAATGATCTACTGTACTGTGTGGGAGAAATGCAGAATGGACTTTATGTCCTAACCCCAAAGCCACAAAGTATATTATCTTCAATCATGAGCATTAGTAAACTCCAAAAGATGGTGAATGATATTAGGAAGAAGCGCAATACCATCGATTGGCACAAGTGACTTGGACACATGCCATGTTCAGAAATTTGTAGACTTATGGAGCTGGGTCACTTATCTGAAGTAGATATCAGCAACGACATAGACTGTGAAGATTGCAAGAAGTCTGTAAAGTACAAGCATCATCTTGCTACTCGTTATGAGAAAGCTGAGGCATGTTTAGAGTGCGTACATGTGCATATCTGTGAACCTATGGAGGTAGTTTCCTATAACAAGCACACATTGTTTGTCACTTTAATTGATGAATATTCAGACTTCGATCAAGTTTATTTTCTCAAGAAATACGATGAAGTCCCAGATGCTTTCTATGAGTTCGACAGAAAAGTGCGGATGCAACACGACACCAAGGTCTAGAAGTTCAAGATTGAAGCTGAACATAGAGATATGGATTCTCTATGAGACCTGCCGAGGCCAACACTAGCCAATTTTGCTATTCCTTATTAATATACGGTTATCTATAAGTATAGTCGTATAGGAACTGAGGAGAGATACAATATCAGATTCAAGCATACCATAGAGCTGATGTACAAGGAGTCGCTACTATCTAAAAGATACTGGGATTATGCTTTAAAGACAGCTTCGTACATCCTTAACTTTACTCTGTCAAATAGAGTTGCTTCGACACCTTTTCAGATGTGGATGGGCTATGTAGAGAGCTTTAAGCATCTAAAGGTATGGGGTTGCGAAGTATACTCGTACAAGAAAGTAGGAGATAAAGCCGACAAGAATTCAGAAAAGTGTTTTCTACTTGGCTATTTAAAGGAAGAGAAGGGCTATATTCTTTACAGACAATCTACCAATACTACTTTCATCAGCAGGAATAGAGACTTTCTGGAGGATGAGAGAGAAGTCCGTCAAGAAAATGATGAAGAGAGAGCTTATGATCTTCATTGTTTTTCTTAGTCATTTAAGTTGTTAGTTGAACACTTATTTTTTTTTTTACTTTTATTAATTTCGGTCATTTGGAACCTTTTGAAATTTTAGTATATTATTTTGAGTAACCGCTTTTTGGACAAGTGGGAGATTGTTAGGAATTTTTCCCTAAAAAGAAGATTTCTAATTTTACCCTTTTTTTTTTTAATATAAACAACTTTCTCTTATATGTAATTATGATATTTGCTAGATTAAGCTGTTTCTGTTGAATAGTTTATTTATCTGAAAAAGATTCCATGACTTTATTTGTATATAAAGAAATAAACGTAATTAAGTGTTAATTATGAGGAGACTTGTTTCTTTGTCTAAGTCTAAATGAATTAGTTCACAATCTGTAAATAAAGATTGAATACTTTATTTACTAAAGATTGTAGTGTTTGTCTATCTCAACAGGAATGATGTGTCTCAAATCATTGAAGTGTCTGACTTCTGATAGAAATACTAGTACAACATAAATAAGTTATGTGTATTGAACTGGACTAGGTAATATAAAGAATTAGAGTGACGTAACTCAATTCTTATATTATCACAAACTAGCTCTTATCATGCAGATCTTAATCCTTGATATTTGACTGGACTTGCTTTCATAGGTTATAGCCTTTTGATTTGTTAAAAGACTAGCCTCAGTAAAATTAGAGGCGAACTCTGGCATATTGGAGGTTATGGCTTATGAATTAAAGGGAACACCAAATCGTTAAGGACACTATACATTAATGTCACTTTAATGTCTTTCAAGATTCCTGGAATAATTAAATCTAAGATCTTAGTATTCACTTTGTGAATTAGTTGATAATTTTATCTAAATGACCATTGAGAACAAAATTATCGACAGGATTATTCCTTGATAGAAAGATGGTAAGTTAAGGTAAATATGTGTTGGAGGGGTATTACAGTAATTTCTCCTATCCAACTACGGCATTGTATAGGGATTCTATATGTGGTATAGAATATGCTAGATGGATCGATTAATCAAGGCTAGTTGATTAAATCTCTATAAAAGACATGATATTTAATCTAAGAGTGCAGTATTGGGCCTTTAGTGGAGTATTCTCTTTACTAATAGTATTTATATAAATACCATAATAAGAGTTATTATGTATTTATCATACTATTGGAGCTTAGATTATTTAGATCCATTAGGTCCCTTGTCTAACTCAATAAAGCTCATTAATTAGTTGGTGGTATTTGTGAAATTAGTTTCATGAAACTGTATAAAATAATGATTTTACACAGAAGTTGGTATTTTCATAAATAAGTTACATGAGTTGGACATATTTATAAAAGTACACCTAAAGTCCAGATTAGAGAACAAGCCCAATCCTAGTTGGATTAGGATTAGCAGTTTTTGGCCCCATATATGTAATATATATGAGAGAAAAAGCTGCACAGTAACATTAGAGGTGCTACACGCATAAGGCACAGAGAGAGAGAGAGAATTCGGCCACCTTAGGCTAAGAGAGGAGAGAAAAAGTTTCCTACAATCTCACGGTCTCATCTCATGTCCCGATGTTCTAAAAGATCAAGAAGGTGTTCTTGATCCTTCTCCAACGAAGGATTCAACTTGGTGCTCACTCGCCTCATCAACCAAGAGCAAGAGCATATACAAGAAGATCTAGGATTAGAGATTTGATCACCATCTACAAGGAGATCAAGGAGGAACACGCTGCAAGAGGTAAACCCTAATCTCATCTCTAGGGTTTATGTATCTAGATTTGATTTATGTTGTACATGATCTTGTATATGATGTATGCATGTTCTATAGTTATAAAAACTATTTTCATGTAAAAATTTTAAAATCTAAATCCGCTAATTTTTCCGCTGCGTTCATGATGTGATCATGTGTTTTCCATATTTTTATATATGTATGATTTTCCTAAGTGTTAGGTCAATTTACCAACAGAAGTAGTCCTGTATAGTATTATCCACCATGGAATCGAAGTATATTGTTTGCTCAGCCGCTGTACAATAAGGTATTTGGTTAAAGAGATTCCTTACACAACTTAGAGTTGGCACGCACGCTTTAGACCTTGTTACTATACATTATGACACCATGGCTTCATTGGCTTATGTAAAAGACCCAAAATACCACGAAAAAACAAAATACATCGACATTCGATACCATTTCATTCGTGATATGGTTGCACAAAAGGAGATGGTCTTGAAGCACATTTCTATCAGTCGCATGGTTGTTGATCTATTGACCAAGCCTATTGCTCGAGAGGCTTACCAAAGCTATGTTAAGAGTTTGGGACTGCGTAGATTGTGATTTTATTTCTTTGTATATTTTTTCCAGTTTACCACTGTCAGATATTTATTATTTGGTATATCTTTTATGAAATAAATATTTTTTTGTCTATTTTTTTTTTATTGTGAGATGATATCTGAATTATAGTACACATATATATGTAAACCATGACTGGTTTAAAATATACCAATAGGTAACGATTGTCTCTCTTACACGAGAAATCTCCTTTGATGCTAATCATTAAGCAAAGATGAGATCCTTCGCTTATAGCTCAGAGGTTGCAAACTAAGTGTCGCCTTAGAAAGAGCCAAGATGAGATCGTGGAAGATCGACTATGGATAAAACTATTATTTCCACTATCCATTTGTGACCTATTAGATAGCCAGATGCGAAACTCAATATGACGCTAGATTAAGCGAGCATATAGAGAATCTGAGTTAGGCACTTGAAGGTGACTAGACTAAGATCTGTACGGTATTTTAGAAAAGAGGCATACACTCTTTTTAAAGGAGTATCCTACCGTAGTATGTGTTTCATACTACATGTGCTTAAGCGACCAAAATAAGAAAGTGAAAGAATGGATCCATGCTTCTTCACTGTATAAGTCCTTATAGATCATTATACTTATTTTGATCTCATGCTTTATTATGCCCTATGTGACTTTTGATTATTTTCATGAAGTGGAGGTTTAATATATGCTACTTTGATATATCTCCTATGGTCATAGTTGATTCGACCTAAGGAGACATTGTTGAGAAAGCAATTAGACCAAAAGTAATTGATTCAAGAATGAAAGAAAGGTTATTTAGTAACATATCTAAGTTTTATATTCAATTGACAAATTATATTGCTACTTGGTATAGCAGTGTAATTGTGAACATATGAACAAGAAGAGTCTTTGGATAGCTCCTAAATATAGATATGAAGAATTGGAGTGCTAGATCCGATGTGGCTAAATAAATCTGGGGCATAACAAGACACTTAGAGATATTCTATATTGGTCCTCATAAGATTTGGTATAGTACACCCAAACTTTTTTTTATAGGTCACTCGACGGTCGCACTGCTCATTAGCCAAGTATGAATGAAAATATTAGTAGGAAGATGATAAGAGATATGTTCATCATGCACACTATATGCGGGTGGGAGATATTGGACTTTTGGTCCAAGTCCTATTGGGCACTCATAGTTGGTGCTTGCCCAATATGAGTGGGCTAATGTGAATAGGGAATAGTTAATATAATGAGACTTTATTTCTATATATTCTATTATTATTAAATAGAATATTGGAAATATATATCTGATAAGATATTTGAACGCGCTTAATTTGTATCAGCGCATTAATATCTAATAGGCCTCTATTAATTAGGGATATTTCCCATTCATTAGGGAATAACGAAATTATCCTTATTTGAATAGAAAAGGATACGTACGCTCTACAAATAATTCATTAATTAGGGAGCCTAAATATAGTACAGAGAAATATACGCTCTCTCGCTCTCTCTCATGTCTCTCTTTCTCTACCAAAAGGGATTCCATTGAGTGCACTTGAGTAGTAGAAACTATACTGGTTATTCTTGTAACGCTACTCACACCATGAGTATTCAAGGAGGAGTCTTTCTACTACGAACGTGAGGCACCAAGACGATTCTTATACCAACGGTTCGTTTAAAGATTTAACCAGTGTTACCGCCACCCACGCTTCTAAAAGTTGTTCTTGTAATGCCACTCACCGCAGTATTCAAGGATGAGTTTTTCTACAACAAACATGAGGTACCAAAACGATTCTTATACCGGCGGTTCGCTTGAGGATTTAACCGCCACCCGCACTTTCGACAGTTTGAATAGCAAAAAAGTTTCTCCAAAGTGTACAAGTGAAAAAAAAAATGTATTAGTTTGGTGCATTGTGGTTTAGTCAGTTTCCACAGTATTTTTTCGGAATGCCCCTAGTGGAGAGTTTTTGCCCCATTTATTTCAACCATCTTACCATTCTTCCATTCAAATAATTCCAGTTTTTTCATTCAAATAGTCCGTTCAAATTGATTTTTTAAAATGGCAAGTCGTTATCCTTTGAGAGTTTGCTTCTTCCTTTTTTTTTTTGTTTGGCCCTTTCTTTCTTGAAATGACGTAGTTTACATAAATCTATTGCCTTTTAAGTGAACCATTTTCATCTCTTAAGCTCTCATTTACCTCGTTTGTTGTATTTAGTCAATTCAAAAATGATTGAGGTTGCCAGCATAATGTAAGCAGTAAACCACACTGCTTTCTAGAATGACGTCCCAAATTCGAAGTCACATACTGTGATTTCTTATTTCCATGATGTTATTCCACAAATAGGAAACAATTTAAAAGGTTTTCATTGAGTGCAAGTCCAATATTTCCAATACTTTGGCATATTTTACTAATCCGTCAAAGAATGAGGAAAGAGAAAGTAATTCCTTCTTTTATAAATATGTTCGAATTAGAAACATAGGATGAATCATATTCTCTCGTTCATTGTTTTTTATTCCTTTCTATTCTCTTTCCATTCATTTGATTACACAGATTAGTAAATGTGGCCTAAGTTCAATGTTTTGAATTATATCAAGTAGATTATTTTTAACACAAACAAGATGGCCATGTACAATTTTATAAAAATTAGCTAGCTAGGTTGAAGTCAACAACTAACAATACATAATAAAGCATAGTTTCTTGAAAGAGTACTTGACAACAACATAGAAGAGGATAAGTACTATTTCATTAAGGTCTCACGTAAGGGGAACTTCCGTAGCTAAAACAACCGAACTAGACGTCACGCCAGGCAAACCGACCACGCAACAACAAAAAACCAGAAAAAAACAAATAGGTTGAAACGACCACACACAGAGAGTCCTTGCACAAAACCTGCCAAACATCAAAGACTATAGTAAACCCCGCTACGTCTTATTTCATCCTACTAAAATGCGTTAGTTCTGTTATCCCATCTTCATGCTTCAGCAAGTTTAGCATGAGAAGAGAAGATTCTATTGAGAGTAGCGGCCAAGCGGACACCTCCTTGGGCTAGCTTCCTCTCCACAACAGGAAGCCGTGATAGGAAGTATTGATCTACAACAATAACAACAGAACAAAGAATTAAGTGATGATATATGGAAAAAGAAATGGCTCTTAGAAATACAAGTTCAGAATATATGAATAGGTACATGCATGGTCCTGTATGAAAGCAATTACATGCTGCATGGCATTACTGTGGCTTGCACGTTTAATATGTATAAGCATACAAATATATGTATATATATATGTATACTAATGCAGTATATTAAATTGGTTTTTGAGCAGATCAGTGAAAGGAAAATTAAGGGTATATCCTAGTTCCTCGTCTTTCATTTTCCGTGTTGTTCAAATTGACCTTTTAACTTGCAAATCTAACAAGTGTGATGAAACTCACAACATGATGGAAATCTGTTCACAAGTTCAGAACCAGTTCTCATCAATTTGCAGAATTTCACCGAATAGGACATCTTTACAACCCGTAAATCCTTTTTTTTTTTTTTCTCGTCTTGGCAATACGAGTAAACCAAACTTCTCACAATTGTTGAGCCTCACAAACCCCACCCCTCTCCCCAATCAAGATATATAAAAATAAGTTTAATTAGAGATGTCTACCACAGTAGCACTGCCAAAAGGGGTAAAGCCATAATTAACTTGATGTCACTATAAGGTCTATCTTTGATGTTATAAAGACAACATATAGACAAATGTTTTATCCGGACAGAGGAAAATACCTCCGAGTGTGCTGCCTGCTGTGGCATTAGGGTAAGCAAACTTGCAAGCTGCTATAACGCTTTCGGAGGCATACCTGAGGAAGCGGTAGCAATTTTTATCATACATAAACATATGTCCATGTTAACTTAGATGAAATGAATTCTTTCACATACACATAGACGCACATGTATAGAATCCAAGTTAGATTATCCAATATGTGTTTGTGGCTTAAGGGATTACGCATTTATAGAAATCATAAATCGGTAAGGACAGGACTGAAACGAGTTATTTTTCGGTTAATTCTCACCCAAGCCATGTAGTGTGTGATACATTTGTGGTCAAAGTGCATAACCGGTTTACAAGTAATCAAGCATCTTATGTGAGAAATAGAAGGGGAAAAAAAAAGGTAACAAGCACATATAGACCGGAAAAAGAGCACGAACCTACGGATCTGGACAAACTGTTTGATTATTTGCGCAAATTCCCCATGACGATGCATCATTAGACCAACTATTCTACATCCATAAAAACAGGTGGACAAAGAGTTAAAATCAAAAGAAACAGGACATGTTCAAGTGTCACACTTATACTCGGATACACAGAGCCAAAGATGATAATTAAAGGTAAATTACAATAAGATTCAAGACAGAGAACTTTATCAAGGAAAAAGGAGCAGTACTTCAATATATTGTTGAATGGTCTGTATCATGTTTGTAAGGTCCGAATTATAGAATGACGTCAAAGCAGACTCAATAATCTTGTCATCCCATACCTGGAACAAAACCAAACCTTACTTGATACTGATCAATTATGATAGAAACAATACCAGCCCTCGTAGATATGAGTGAACTCAATAAATGTCCTTACACGGTGCAGGTTCGTCTGGTTATCGTACCATACTACTTTTATTAAGTTACCACCATAGTCTCCAAGGTAACCCATATGTAGAGGCTGAAAACATGCAGCAGAAAGTTCAAAAAATATGACTCTTGGACAATATTCTGTAATTTGAAATTAAGAAGCATGCAATTAAGCAGGGAAGAAAATAAGAAAGAATGAACCATGTTACAGTCTTTATTAACAAAGTTTCAAATAGTTTGACATGATTACATATGTACTCTGTAATTTTTGTTCAAGATGAAGGGTTTGAGGAGTTTCTAGGACGAGCAAACATATAATTTCTAAGTATGTGCATCTTTATAATTATCCAGTCATAACAGAGGTGCTCACATTGGGCTTCTATGATGGGGCCCTGATAACCAGATAGCTGCTTTGTATAGTTGTAAATTGCGCCAGTCACACATCTATCTTTATTTCCAGCAGTGTCATGGCAATCTCCTGTTACAAAGAGACACAGAACAAGCTTAGTTTTACTGAGAACAAGCGTTCTAGATCTAGTCTTGCAGCTTAATTCAACTCTAGTTCAGCTTAATTTCCTAAGACTATCCCCGTTTGTATTTTCACCACATGATGGATCAACCCATCCAGCTCCTAAGTGAGTCTGAGATCTACTTCTCTTAAGACACGCAAAAACGCCCACACAGGACAATCCATCAAGTAATCTGCTCATATCAGAAATCAGTCTACCAAGTTCACAACGAGGCAAAGGCGAAGGCAGAGGCAAACACAAACCATACCATTTGCAAGATTCTCGTAATTTCGAAGTTCACAGTCGTCATACAAATGCAAAGGACTTGCTTGCAAATCACTGTACTTTGTGTCTTTTGTGTTTTTTTTTTTTTTTAAAAATAAAAATAAAAATAAAGGCGAACACTTTCTCTAACAAATGTCGGGAAGATACGTCATGGCCCATTCACTTTTCAAAAAAAAAAAAAAAAATAAAGAATGATATTTAGCAGTGTTTTAACAGCAGAAATCGAGCTACTTACTGTCGTAGTCGTAGTCACACACATAATCTGGTGTATCAGCAAAGTGTAACGCAGTGCTCCATCGTAACTGTTTGCGAATGTCGTCAGGCCAAGGGCAAACTGAAGCAAGACTACCTTCAGCTGAAGCAGGAAGCAGTTTGTTTCACAACGGCTAGAGCTTCTTCACTCAGATAACCCTGAAACCAAACAAATTTGTCTCATCAAAACTAAAGCATATCTCGGAACAAAATACATTTCTAATTATTGTTATGGACAAGGGAAGTTCTTCATTTAATATAAGAAAAAATCACATCACTTCTTTGTTGTTCCCCAAATATTTGTCCCTTATAATCTTCGTGTCAAAATTTTCAAAGAAAAAAAGAGAAAAAAAAAATTGCTTTCCTGCCTAAATGTGTCTTTCAAACAAGGCCCTTAAATACATTAAGACTCGAACAATAATCTAGTATGAGGAGAACCACAGAAGTAACCATAGCTTATAGACATTCTCACCTCCGCTATCTTGCAAGTAGCATAATGACCTTCAGGTCCCCATCCTAGAATTCCTGGAATCAGTAGCATAAAAACAAGTTCCCCTCCGATCAACCATAACCTTCGTCCGTACATATTTGCCTGTAACAAGTGAAAGATGTTTTGGGTATATATATTTATATATACACTTATCATTAATTCAGGGGACGGATCTAGCAGTGGGATGTGATTTTTGATCAATATATGTCATTGTCATGTTCTATCATGTTTAGGTCATATTTTGGCCAACACAAATTAGTTAAATAAAACATATATTAGTTAAAATATAAGAACTGATCCTTGGTCTCGAAAGGGTTATATCTGTGGCCACTAATTCAAACTAATATATGTACAGTAAAATTTCGATAAATAAATATTCAATAAATTAATAATTTTAGTCAAATAATAAAATCTTTTAGTCTTAATTTAGGCCAATGTATTAACATTCTTGTTAAATGTATAAGATAATAATTTTTTTTAAAATTCTTTAGGACAAATCATATATATAAATTAATAGTTGATTAAACTTATAAATAAAATAACATAAATATTTACAATATTAATGAATTTTTTCTAAATAATTTCTATCTTTTTAGTTATGTTCTTTTTTAAAATGTATCTAACTAAAGTTGTTTAATTATTATTTGTACTTAAATTGAACTCAATCTCATATTCTAATTTTTGCAATAGATACATTACATTTAGTATATAATTTGGAACCCATTTATAGTAAAACTAATGACTATTAATTATCATTATTATGTTTAATATATATGAGACATTTTTGAAATATTATATTTTATAAGGTATTAAATTTTAAATCTATGTTTATGATCATATGTACATATATTTATTTATTTTTTGATGTACACTGAAAATTAATTTTTAAAAAATTTTAATTAGGGTTTTTGGCATAATTAGTCCATGAATTTTTCGATGATTTGCAATGTATCCCTTGAACTTTTTTTTTGGCAATTAAGACCCTGAATTTAGAATTTTTGGCAATATATCCCCTGAACTTTTATTTTTGGCAATTAGGACCCTGAATTTAGAGTTTTTGGCATGATTGTCCCTGAATTTTTCGTTGATTTGTAATTTATTTTTTAATTGTTTAAAAATTTGCATATAACTCAAGGGATATATTGCAAATCAGCGAAAAATTCAGGGACTAATCATGCCAAAAATCCTAAATTCAGGGTCCTAATTGCCAAAAAAAAAATTCAGGGAATACATTGCAAATCTACGAAAAATTCAGGGGCTAATCATGTTAAAAATTCTAAATTCAGGATCCTAATTGCCAAAAAAAAAAAGTTCAGGGGATACATTGCAAACCATCGAAAAATTCAGGGACTAATCATGCCAAAAACCCTTTTAATTATGTATAAATAATATATAATAACTTTTATGTATATACAT
>JXTC01000002.1:3789931-3815296 GCA_002914845.1 Trema orientale
TTTTTTTTTTTTTTTTTCTCTCCCTAGCTTCTTTCCTCCATTTTTAACTTTATACTTAATTGCTCTCTAATTGATAATATAATTTCTCTTTTGCCCCTCATTTTTAGCTTTGTTCTGATTTGCCCTCCGAATGGCAAAATCATTCTTCTTTTGGCCCAGAACAATGACATCGTCAGAAGATCATTAATAGGTAAAAAGTAAATGATCATTATGGTTAAATAAATATTTGAACGATTATGAGTTAAATAACTGAAAGGACAAGGAACTTGTAGGAAAGTTAAAAAAGGCTTAGTGTAGCTTCTTTTAAAACAAACAAACGAAACAATGAGTTACACTTGGTAGTATACGTTCTTTTACTTTTCTCTCTTTTATAATGGTTGCTTAAATAAATGGGAAATGGACCTCAGTAAATACTTAGGACTTATGTTTATATTCTTAAAAAATCTGGAAGTATCTTCTTAATTTTTCTAAACTGAAAAAATTACTTTTTCGGTCAAAATTGTTATTTGGAATATCTAAAATATTATTATATATGTTTCAAAAATCAATTATCAAGCACCCTATATTTTTTTCAAAAAAAAAAATCACAAATTTTTTCTTTGGAAAATTAAAAAGGCTAATGGTGTGTTTGTTTGTAATAATTTTTAAGATTTTATTTGTATTTTTCAAGAGTTATTTTGGATATCAATATTCCAAAAATTCGGTAAAAAATTTGACTAAAAAGAAAAAAATTACCTTTTCTTGTTTTAAAAATAGCAGGATACTTTTTTTTACTAAGAACATGAGCTATATAAGAAGTTTGTAGTAGGGGTGAACGACAGCGGATGACGGTTTTTGGGCGGTTTTGGAGTTTTATTTTTGATTAATGCTACATATCTTGATAAATTATTTAAAAAAAATAACTTGACAGATGTGGCGACATATAACTGGCTAGTATTTGTTAAATGTTTTTTTTTTTCTGATCCATTTGTTAACTACCACCTACATTGCTATATCATTCAAATTATTTTATCAAGATAACTTATCATGATGTATTTTCTTTTATTTTTATGTAATTTTTAAAATCTTAAAACCGCAATTGCCCAATTATATGACAGACTCGTCGTTTTTTAGTTAGTGGTATAATGCGGTTTTGGGATGGTTATATTATTCAAAAATTTGAAATTAAGTAATCATTTTTCTAAAAAAAGAATTACAATCCACATCATAAACTAAATTTTAATCAAATAAATATTAATCAAACTAATTCATCAAATAATAAAAGTTTT
Source organism: Trema orientale (assembly GCA_002914845.1). Classification (NCBI taxonomy): domain Eukaryota; kingdom Viridiplantae; phylum Streptophyta; class Magnoliopsida; order Rosales; family Cannabaceae; genus Trema; species Trema orientale. The sequence continues at coordinate 3,791,200 of JXTC01000002.1, forward strand.
ATACCTATCAAGGCTTCATAATCCATCTAAAATGTTTTTTCAAATAGAATTATAATATTAATTATTTATAATAAAGTTTCATAATCATCTTATAATGAAGTCCTATAAATAATAGAGTTCGTAGTTAAATCTTCATAATATATTCTATTCAACAGATAAAATTTCAAAAAGTAAGTTTGCAAAATTAAAACACTAAACAAATTATAATTGCATAACATCAAAATTAGTCTTTTTTAATGTGTTTTAATTTAAGTAGGTGATACGGTTTAGCACTATTCTAAAAAAATGAAAATCACAGCTGACTGTTCACCTTAGCAGTTTCAACCATACCGCCCATTTATTATTGTTTTCATTTTAGGCAGTTTTGTGCCAGTGGTTTCGCGCAGATTTTGGGCAGGTTGGTTTTTTTGTTCATTTCTAGTTTTTAGCCATAAGACCTTTTGGATCATCCCTCATAAAAATGAGAGGAATGCTAAAAACACTCTCTTTCATACTCAGCTTAGTCTCATTATTTGACATATACATTTCACTATATAATTTCACATTTTAATAATGTAGCAAATTTATTTGACATGTACATTTCACTATATAATTTCACATTTTAATAATGTAGCAAATTGTAGTGGGACTCATATATCAAGCAATCAAATTAGAGGGCATAAAAAATAGTATAATTAGCATTCTTCTAATAATAATAATAATGAATGGTTTTTTGCTTTTCAGCACGACTAGTTGTTATCCTTCGAAAGGTAAAATGTTGCTATGATTTACTTGAAATGACACTCTAATTATTGCCTGTAATCTGTAAAATAGATTCATATGTCATTTGAAAAATAACGACGTTTGTATGGGAAAATTTGTTGAGGTTTAAGAATTCAGGGGGACAAGGACACATCCTTTTTGCAATGTTTTACCACTTAGTTAGTATTATGTTTAATTAATACAATACAAAATTCTTATACAGTGTACTAAACATGACCTAAAATTCTAGTATTCCCTATGTTAAAAATTGAAACGTAATTTTCATATGAGAGCTTCCTCTTTAAGTGAATGAATGAAATGAACTGTCATTTTCATCTTAAAAAATTGCTCCTATCCGAAAACGACATTATCGTTGTTTGATGGATAAACACTTTTTTTCTGAATTCAATATATTATCATGATTCCGAAGGACATTGTCTTACTCCTAACTTGAAAACAAGTATGGAACGTGCCCTTTGGTAGGAAAAAGAAAATATATATATTTTTTAATAACATTTAAATTGTCCAAAAATAAATAAAAGATCACGTATAATAAATTCTGATAAAGAAGGAAAGAGAAAAATATCAAAATCATGAAAATGGAGATAAGCTGATCAAACTTACACATATACCAAGAACATACCAAATTGTATTGAAGAAAAATGTTCATACACAAAAGATCTGCACTTATAAAGGAAAGAAATAAGATTTTTTTTTTTTTTTTTTGCTAGAAGCACTCCTTTTATACATACACAAAAGATGATTTTTTTTTTTTGAGAAAATGTTAAAGATGATACTTGAGAAAATATATATCTGTATAAAATAGGGCACCACTTCAATAGGTAATTTTCACTTAATTAAAATTTATTATGCACGTCTTTCTAACTACTGAAATTATTATAACTATTAAATAATTATGTAATGGTTAAAAAAAAAAATCTATAAAATAGATTAAAAAAAATACGATTGAGAACCTATATAATAATAATAATAACAAAGTGCACTCACGAACACTTGCACCTAAAAGATAAACCCACATAATGCCCACGACCCCACACAATTATCAATAGGAGCATTTGAGAGAAAAAGACCAATCATCGAGCAGGATGAGTGACTCAGCGGTAAAGTTTATCATCTTGAGTACCTTAAATACACTAACTTGTTTTCTAGCCAACTACTCTATATAGAATGTCTAATGTGTGGTGATTTATATTTTTATTTTATCGAGAAAATGTCAATAAAATGACCTTGTATTCCAATTTATTTTTACGAAACTCTATATATTTTAAGAAATATACGAAAATCTCTTTAAATTTGACTTTTTATTACATAAAACCTTGTAATTATTTTTAAAATATGAATTTCTCATATAAAAATTTAGAAACATTAATTAAAAAATGACAAAATTATCCTTAGTGGATGATATACTTATGTTTATATTACATTTTTACTTTGTGTTTAGATACATAAATAATTATTTGGAAATTATTTTATCACTTATGAGGTCATTCGAAAAATCAAATGTTATTTAGAAACTAGAATATACAATTCCTAAATTTATTTTAAATCTAGATCTGCTGTTTACTAAGGGTAATCTTTTTATTTGTATCAATTTCTCTAATTTTAATGATAAAAGAAGGTCAAATTTAAAAATTAGTCAAATTATTATACCAAACACTCTTACTTGATGAATATATCTAAATTAGTGCGATATCGATCCATTGAACACTCTTACTCCTCTAATTTTCATACTAAAATATTACAATTCAATTCCAAAGTGGAATTCATTATTTATTTATTAGAAAAAATGAATTAGTGGTCAAAAGAAGTTATAATTTTAACCATACTATATATTTCGTGAAGCTAATAAAGCGGCATATATTTGGCTAAAGTTGCTATTTGAGTGATTGACGAACTTGTTGTTGGGAATGTATGCTCTTCAAAGTATATTCCATCATGTAATAAATATTTTCTGGAATTAATAAAATTTGCTAGATATTTTCATTATATCTTTTGCATATCTATGATTGAATAAAAGTCCATTTAATTAAATAATATGTATCGTTGTGATCACGAGGTAGATTCACTGAAGACGTCGATACAAGTTAAAAAATTATTTGCAGTTAACAAAATAAAGTTGCGCTTTTTATTTTGACTGTTGTAAATTCGTTGAATAATTTGTCTAAATTACGCATGGATTTACTAATGTAGTTAGACTACATTGAACATATCAGTTATGAGATTTAATAGACCTCAAGTAACTATCAGACTTATTAAATCTCATTTGGCATTGATAATACTTTATTCTCAATTTCAAGTTACATATTTATTTATATTATAACATTTGAGTTACTAAAGGGTGCAACTCTAACTGAGGAGTTAATATTCTCAGTAACTTGGTGGGAGGTATTTATGGACAGTGATATTTATAGATTGATAATATAGAATTTATATATACATATCCCTTGACGGGCTTTTTGGTACTTGATCATAGAATTTTCTGGCCAGAGTGTGTCAACATATTTAATTAATATATTGAAAATGATCATTAGAGAAACCAGTAAGAGTCAAGAAATAAAATATAATTAAACTGATTGGACAGTTGAGATGTCAATTTAATTATGATATAGTACAAAGGACTAAAGTATAGATATCAATGTGGCATAGGCTAATTATTACTAGTGTGATAATATCTGTAAAAATACCATTTAATAGTAGAGTATAATTCTAATCTTTTAGTGGAGTAGATTTAGAATTTACAATTAGGCCGATTAGTTTAAGGCACAATTGTGGGAGCCACTATTTTATGAGCTCAAAGATCTCCGGGTTAGCCCGTAAATTCGGTTGTACTGCTACAAGTCCAATTGATGGAAGGGAAATAGAAGTTGGCCTCACAAACCCAAGACTGCACAAGCCTAGCCCAGTAACTGGGCATAGGCGTGTGGCACTCTGCCGTGAGGCAAAGTACCAAGCGTATAGTGCAGTCCCATTAAATAAAATTTACAATTTAATCACATGATGAATTATTTAAATTTTGAAAATTCTAAATTATTGTAATTAATTTGGAATAAAATTCAAATAGATAGTCTACCAGTAAAACTCTGTACGTATTATTTTGTATTAGTCAATTTGATTGGTAACTGTCAAGATAATGGAAATAAATATCTTTTATTTAGTTTCTTATTTGAATTAAGAAATCTCGATAAAGAAAGGATAGATATTTATTTGAATTAATTTCTAATTATCTTAGGAATTAAATAATATTAAAAAGTATTTTGAAATTTAAAAATACACCTTTATAGGGTGTTACACGTTTTTTGTAGAGAATCTCTCTGGCAAAAAATATGTAGAGCAATCTTACTAATAAAGGATTGCTCTGGTACATCGAATCTGGACAGATATTTTTCTATTAGAAAATTAACTTTAAGAAGAAAAATATCCAAGAATGTTTGGTGCAGAAGAAAAGTTTCATAAGATTTCAAAGTGAGAATTTTTCTCTGCACCTAGAGAAAAATATCTTTCTAAGAAAAATAAGATCGTACAATTTTTTTTGAGAATTTTGAGTGATCATAATTCTCTAGATAGAAAGGAAAAACACGCAGATCAATTAAAAGCTAAGTGACAAGAAATTCTTCTTATTATTGTGTTAGTTTTTAATTTCTTATTTTCGGATTCTAATCATTTCTCTTATAGCATACGAGGTGACCACTCACCGAGTACGGTATAGAAAACAGGTCATAGTCTAAAAGACTTTAGAGCGGGATAACTCGCATCGTTCTTCTGTCAATGTCGGTAACAGTCTACAAGAGGTTAGATCTTTTTCCTTCTAATTTTACGATTAGATTTTTATTATTTCTGCTGCTTTACGTGTTTGTGTGATATTAGGTTTCTAGTTTTTTTTTTTCTTTTTGAAATCTATGTCTATTGTCTCATATGTTATAATAATAACTAACAAGTGGTACCAGAGCCAACTTGTATAAATTATTAGGAAAAGCATAAAAGCTTGATTAGGATCGTTTTTTCATTTATGTATTATGTACGTGTTAGATGGGTGATACTTAGGTTCTATGTATTTTTTCATATTTATATGAATGGGTGGATGTTTATTTTTAAAGCATATTAATAGTTTGTCCCAATCCATGGTAGAGTTTTCTTTGTATTTTTTTTCTTAGTGGATGTAACAAAAATGTGTGGTCAATTTTCACCATATTTTTCCTTTTTGATTTTAATTTTTATATTCTTTAAATTTTTAAAAAAATTGTAAATCTCTCTTTGAGAGATATAGGATTTTCTGTAAAATTTGGAGATCCACCACGAGTCGGAGAAGTAACAGCACGAGACGGAGTGTGACGAGATGCAAATGGTGCAGAAAGACGCCAAAAACGGGCCGTTGCGACTGCTGGAATTTTCCAGCAGTAAGCAAGCCAGCGTGTGGACCAGCGGGCCAGCACCTAAGGTGCTAGCCCTCTAGCCCAGCATGCTGGCCATTGGGCCAGCTGAAGTCAGGCCCAAGCGTAAGCTTGGGACCTGAAACGCAGGCAAATGCTTACTGCCATCAAGCAATTATTTGCGGGTTTCTATCACTTTTATGTATAAAAAACTAAAAGAATTACAAAAATACGGAACTCAGATTTTTTCCAAATTTTCGTACGGTTTTTATTAGAAAAATATCACTTTTTAAAAAATATTTAGAAAAATACTATTTTTAAAAATAGTTACTGGTTACCGGTTTCTGGAAACTTGTTACATACCAGTTATAAATACCTTTGGTTACTAGTTACCAGTTTCCAAACTGGTTACCAGAAACTAGTTACTATTTTAAAAAATGGTATTTTTCTAAATAGTTTTTAAAAAATGGTATTTATCTAATAAAAACCATACTGCACCTTAAAAAAACTTAAACCACCGTATTTTTCAAATTTTTTTCTAAATTACTGTATAATGTCTAATTTCCTCATTATTTACTTGTATTGTTAGCGCTATGCTAGGCGCTGTGGAGTTTCAACGGGCCAGTGGCTTGCTAGGGGCCACTGGGCTCAGGTCTAGTGAGCTGCAGCCCAGCAGAAGGCCATTGGCCCACACCTAATCATAATAAAAAAAGGAATAATTAAAAATTAAAAGTAAAAGGAATTTTATATTAAAAAAATTACATATTTTTACTTTTAGATAATTTTTAATTTTGGGTCGTCTTGGAGGCAATTTTGGAGGAACTCTACAAGGAAATAAAGGAAAGACAAGCCTAATTACATTTATAATAGTTTAGGGCTTATTTTTTTTTCTTTTCCTTAGGAAAACCATGGATTGGGATTGTTTACAGTTTTTAATTATTTACTTTAATTGATTGATAACATGCCATATAGATAAGTAGTGTCACCCTATGCATCGTAGTACATGTTTTAACAATTATATTTTATATATTGTATGATAATTATATGTTCTAATATAAGGTTTTCCTCTAAAAATTATTAGGGAGCATGTAATTTACAATATAGCAATTAATATTAAGTGGGAGAGAAAAAATTCAGGATAATTTCTCCCATGGGTTCTATTGATGGTTTATAAATATATTTGGTATATTCCTCGTCTTCATGATACGGTGATGCTTCCTTCTGAGGGTATATGCTTTAGTTATTTATTTGATTAGACCTTTTTTTAAAGTATAATGTTGAAGTATTTTTCTCTAAGAATAATCACCCCAACGGTGGCTTCTTAAAAGGAAGATATGTAGACTAAATTGATGGTTTTACACTTAACTAAATTTGTTATTAACCTTCCATACGAAGCCCTGTTAACAAATCTAGGCCCAAAAAGATAACAGTAGTTATTTTTAAGGTTAAACTTGATAGAAAATAATTCAATGATAAGTTGAGTATAGTAAACATAAGCATGACTTCCCCCTATGGATAGCTTACTCAAGTAGTACTATATTACTGTTATAATGACTGAAATGCTTTTATGGTTTTTTGCATAAATAGCTGTTTATGTTATGTTATTGTGAATTGTTTTCAATCTCTTATGCATGTATATTTTATGAGGAAGTGAGAAAGAATGAATTGTATGGACCGAATTTCATTAATTGGAAAAGAAATCTTCTTGCTTTTTTCACATGTGAGGACTATAAGTTTGTGTTATACCAAAGATGTCCCCCTAAATCTTATAAAGAAGGAAAAAGGGTCTCATGCAAGTTGGCAACATGCAAATCTCATGGCAATTTTCTACATTAATGCCACTGTTTCTATTGAAATATTGGCTTTTATTGGGGTAGAAGTACAATTGGCAACCACCATAATGGAAATCTTGCAAAACCAATTTGGACGAGATGAGTCATTTAAGAAACGGGCGGTTGTTTATAACTTTATGAAATGCAGAATGTTAACTACAGAAAATCTTCGTGATTATCTTCTCAATACCATGATGTTGGCCATTGAAGTTGAGACATATGGAGCAATTATTGATGAGCAAATCATGTATGAATTTATCATTAACTCTTTTCTTAACAAGTTCATGCAAAGCAAATTGATTTATCGTAAGAATGGTAAAGAGATCTCTTAGCTAGAATTGACGAATGAACTTGAGGAGGTAGATATAGCCATAACTCCTTCACTGGAGAAAATTGCTATAGTATTTAGTAGCAAAAAGAGATGCAGATCAAAAAAAAAAAAAAAAAAAAGTGGACCCAGTAAAAGGTTTCTTCAAGGAATACTGCTACCAGTGTGGAGAGAAAGATTATTGGAAGAAAATTTGTCCCTTTGTCTTCTTGTCAAGTAGGGATAAATTAATTTATTAGTATAAAATTCATTTTGTGAATTTAAATTTACTAATAATATTTCTTTTTTGTATTTTCAGATTCAGAAAGTATTGGAACTAATTAAAGAAGTCTTCAAGGAAAGTGAATAAGGAAGCCAAAAGAAGTTTATGCAAGATTATGATATTTTATTTTTGAATAAATATCTGAATTCCAGACTTCTAGAAGAGCTTATTTTTCAGTTGTTTGTTTGGTTAGAACAAAAGATCTACTGTTAATTTTTGTTCTTCTATTATTATTTACAAAATAATAAAGTTTGTTTTTCTGGGTCATTGATTGGCATTTATTTAAAATATTCTATATTCTATGCATAGTTAATGATGATGGGTATATATCAAAGAAGAGAAAAATATCTCTCATTCAATTTTACCTCTGGCATTTACATTTGGGTCATATCCACCAAAACATGATACAAAGAATGATCGAAGATGGGCTTTTGGGCTCATCAGAATTTGAATCACTGCCACTTTATGAATCTTATATTAAAGAAAAGATGACCAAGAGGTCGCTTACGGCCAAAGGAGAACGTGCCACTATACCTCTATAATTGGTACATACAAACGTATGTGGACCAATGAATGTACAAGTTAGGGGAGCCTGTAAGTATTGCATCACATTTACTGGTGATTACTCAAGATATGGCTATATTTATCTAATGCGTCATAAATCCAAAGCCTTTGAGAAATTTAAAGAGTTTCAGACGGAGACAGAAAAGCAATTAGATTTAAATATTAAAAAAATTTCAATCTGATCGAGGTGGTGAATATCTCTCCAGGGAATTCAAGGATTACTTAGTTGAGAATAGGATAATATTCCAACTCACAGCACCTGGCACTCCTCAGCAGAATGGTGTTGCTGAGAGAAGAAATAGAACTATTCTAGAAATGGCACGGTCAATGCTCAGCAATTTATCATTACCAGTTTCTTTCAGAGGACTTGCACTAGAGGCTGTAATGTACCTTTTGAACTTAGTACCGTCAAAGTCAGTGCCTAAAACTCCTAAGGAATTATGGTTAGATCGTAAACCTAGTTTGGGACATGTCCATATTTGGGGTTTACCAGCACATGTGCTAAAACCAAAGGCAGATAAGATGGAATCTCTTTCAGAAGTTTACATGCTTGTGAGATACCCAAAAGGAACGAGAGGTTGGTTATTCTATAGTTCTCGAGAGAAGAAAGTTTTTGTGAGTACTCATGCAACTTTTTTTAGAGGAAGACTATATGAATAATTTTAAGGGCAAAAGTAAAAAAATTCCGGAAGAATTTTCAGATGATCAGGTTAGTGTTCAACCTTCTATACTTATAGAAACACAGGAAGAAGAACATGAACCAGAAGATCAAAGGACAATTCCTGAAGAGCAACAACTTACAGAACCTCGTCGTAGTAGGAGGATAACTAGATTACCAGCTAGATATATGTTAGTAGGAGAAACCTATACGGTAATCTCAAATGAACATATGCAGGATCCCACTGGTTACAACGAAGCTCTAAAAGACGTGGACGCTCAAGAATGGCAAAAGGCCATGAACCTAGAAATGGAATCCATATATTCCAATAAAGTCTGGGAACTTGTAGATGTACCAAATGGGATAAAACCTATAGGTTGCAAATGGATCTACAAGAGAAAGAGAGGAGTAGATGGAAAGGTGGAAACCTTTAAAGCTAGACTTGTAGCCAAAGGGTATACTCAGAAAGAGGGAATCGACTATGAGGAAACCTTTTCACCGGTTGCAATGCTTAAATACTTCAAGATCCTTCTCTCTATTGCTACAATGCTGGACTATGAAATTTGACAAATGGACGTCAAGACTGCTTTCCTTAATTGGCATCTTGAAGAAAATATCTACATGCAGCAACCAAATGGGTTCATAACCAAAAGCCAAGTACACATAGTTTGCAAGTTGCAAAGATCCATTTATGGATTAAAGTAGACATCCCCGTCATGGAACATCAGGTTTGATCAAGCAATTAAGTCGTTTGGATTCATACGGAACATCGATAAACCTTGAGTTTGCAAGAATTTCAGGGAAAAGTTGTGGCTTTTCTAATTCTTTATGTAGACGTTATATTACTAATAGGAAAGGATGTTGGAGTGTTATCTACAATAAAGAGTTGGTTAGCATATGAAAGACCTAGGAGAGGTAAGTTATATTCTTGGAATCAAATTACTTCGAGACCGAAAGAATAAAACTATTGCCTTATCTCAAGCTACTTATATTGATAAAATCGTAACAAGATTTAGTATGCAAAATTCCAAGAAAGGTTATATGCCTTTCAGATATGGAATAACTTTTTCAAAGAAACAATGTCCCAAGATATCTGAAGAAAAAGAGCTCATGAGTAGAATTCCTTATGCGAAAGCTGTAAGAAGTCTCATATATATAATGTTATGTACTAGACCAGATATATGTTTTGCGGTTGGAATAGTCAGTAGATATCAGTCCAACCCAGGCCCTGAACACTGGACAACACTCAAACATATAATAAATATCTAAGAAGAACTAAGGATTATATGCTTGTCTACTCTCGTGAAGATCTCATCCCAGTAGGTTATACTGATTCCAACTTCATGTCGGATAGGGATTCAAGAAAGTCCACTTCTGGGTATGTGTTTACATTAGAAGATGGAGCTGTTAGTTGGAGGAGTGTGAAACAAAATTGTATCACAGACTCCACCACTGAAGCTGAATATGTGGCTACATCTGAAGCTACAAAGGAAGCTGTATGACTCAGAAAAAACAAATAGAACAGAAGTATCACATCATAAGGGACATAGTGTAGATAGGAGATATTGAGGTCACTCAGATAACTTCTGTAGACTACTTAGCTGATCCATTCACTAAGGTCTTAGCCAAGAAACTCTTTAACTTGCACTTAGAGTCCATGGGTATGAGAGAGATGCCTAAATTGCTCTGAGAGCTAGTGGGAGATTGTTGGGAATGTATGCTCTTCAAAGCATATTCCATCACGTAGTAAATATTTTCTGGAATTAATAAAATTTGTTATATATTTTCATTATATCTTTTGCATATGTATGATTGAATAAAAGTCCATTTAATTACATAATATGTATCTTTGTGATCATGAGGTGGATTCACAGAAGACATCGATACAAGGTATTTTGTGATTAAATAAAATTGTTCGCAGTTAACAAAATAAAGTTGGGCTCTTTATTTTAACTATCGTAAATTCGTTGAGTAATTTATCTTAATTACATACGAATTTACTAATGTAGTTAGACTGCATCGAACGGATCAATTATGAGATTTAATAGATCTCAAATAACTGTCAGACTTATTAAATCTCATTTCGCATTGATAATACTTTATTCTCAATCCTGATTTAATTATAAGTTCATGTTTGTTTATGCTGCAACATTTGAGTTACTAAAGGGTGCAACTCTAATTGAGGGATTAATATTCTCAGTAACTTGGTGGGAGGTATTTATGGACAGTGATACTTATAGATTAATAATATAGAATTTGTATATACATATCCCTTGACGGGTTTTTTGGTACTTGATCAGGAATTCTCTAGCCAGAGTGTGTCAACATGTCTAATTAATATGTTGGAAATGATTATTAGAGAAAACTAATAAGAGTCAAGAAATAACATATAATTAAATTGATTGGACAGATGAAATATCAATTTAATTATGATACAGTACAAAGAATTAAAGTATAAATAGCAATGTGTCATGGGCTAATTATCACTAGTATGATAATATCCGTAAAATACTATTTAATAGTGGAGTGCAATTTTAATCTTTTAGTGGAGTAGAATTGGAATTTACAATTGGACCAATTAATTTAAGGCACAATTGTGAGAGCCATTATTTTATGAGCCCAAAGGTCCCCGGGCAAGCCTGTAAATTCGACTGTACCGCTACAAGTCTAATTGATGGAAGGAAAATAGCAATTGGGCCTCACAAACCCAAGAATGCACAAGCCTAGCCCAGTAACTGGGCATAGGCATATAGCACAGTCCCATTAAATGGGATTTGTATTTTAATTACAATATAGATTATTTGAATTTGAAAATTCTAAATTATTATAATAATTAATTTGGAATAAAATTCAAATAGATAGTCTATCAGTAAAACTCTGTATATATAATTTTGTGTTAGTCAATTTAATTTGGCAACTGTCAAGATAATAGAAATAAATATCTTTAATTTAGTTTCTTATTTGAATTAAGAAACCTGGATAAATAAATGATAGATATTTATTTGAATTAATTTCTAATTATCTTAGGAATTAAATAATATTGGAAAGTACTTTGAAATTTGGAAATACACCTTTATTGGGTTTTACACGTTTTTTGCAGAGAATTTCTCTGGCAAAAAACGTGTAGAGAAATCCTACTAATAAAGGATTATTCTGGTACATCGAATTTGGACAGATATTTTTTTATTAGAAAATTAACTTTAAAAAGAAAAATATCTAGGAATTTTTGGTACAGAGAAAAACTTCTGTAAAATTTCAAAGTGAGAATTTTTCTCTGCACCTAGAAAAAAATATCTTTCCAAGAAAAATAAGATCGTACAGTTTTTCTTGAGAATTTTGAGTAATCATTATTCTCTAGATAGAAAGGAAAAACGGGCAGATCAATTAAAAGCTAAGTGACAAGAAATTCCTCTTGTTATTGTGTTAGTTTTTAATTTTTTATTTCCAGGTTCTAATCATTTCTCTTGTAGCATACAAGGTGACCACGTACTAAGTATGATATAGAAAACGGGTCATGGTCTGGACGACTTTAGAGTGGGATAACTCATATCGTTCTTCTGTCGGCATCGATAGCGGCTTACAAGAGGTTAGATCTTTTTCCTTCTATTTTTACGAGTACGATCGTATTATTTCCGCACGTTATGTGTTTATGTGATATTAGGTTTCTAGTTTTTTTTTTTTTTTTGAAATCTATTTCTATCACCTCACATGCTATAATAATATCTAACACTTGTTTGGTTAGAAGAAATTCCTAGTCTAATTGAATCTATTGTTATAAGAGATATCCCTACTCTATACTAAACCTTTCGTTCAATTCTTGAAATGTCGTCAAGATTATGAGGTCTCATCATTGCTTTTCTTCACTTCTTAGTTTTTGTGTGTATTAGACAGCACAGTATGCAAGTGAAATTGATATAAATTTCTTCTTTCTTATTAACTATCTACCTAGATTATTTACATTCATTTATAATATTATATTATCGTTAAATGTTTTGCTATATGTTAAAATCTATTTCATTCATTGTAATCCGGTAAAGCGTTACTGCTCTTTACTTTTGAGGAAACAAATTTATTTCTTCCACCAATAAATTTTTTGGAGAAATTACATTTTTCGAAAAAGAATATTTAACTATGGAATTCTTTACTTTCAATGAAAATGATAACTTAACATAGATAGTTTTGGATTTTAATATCGACTCCATTACACTATGCATATTCATTATTGTCACGACCCAAACCTCGGGTAAGTGGCATAAGAGGAATTTTACAAGTAGAAATTTATAAATTATTTTAGAAAATTATAGAAACTTCAAATTTTCAGAAAAATGATAATTAGTTTTAAAATGACAGCTGCTGTAAAAGTTTATAAACGTAATCCAAATTATAAATTCCTATAGTTTTGTGATCAGCACTAGACATAGACTATTGATAATATTCATAAAATATACTTATGCATCACCATCATCATCACAAGTAGGTATAATAGGTAATACATTCTAAATCTAAAGTATGAGCCTTAAAGTGTTATTACAAATCCAAAATAAGAGTTACCAAGTAATTACTAACTAATAAACTACTAACACCTTCCTCTCCTAATTACTCTGCTCCAGAATTTGCCAAGTCATACTGCATACCACCTGAAAAGGGAAAAGATAAGGGGGTGAGCATTCACATACTCAGTAGGAATTTAATTACCTTTTTAGAATGAATACAACTTTTTAAACCTATATAGTTAGTACCTTTCCAAAATCCATTTATAAATCCAGTTTACAAAATAATCAAGATCAAGAGTAATTATGCAATCAAAACCAAAACCAAAGTCACCATGTTGTACAGATCATAAATCAAACAAGTATATGTATGAGCTCTCATCTTCCTATCACGGTCCTATAATATCTCTTTAGTAGAGGTACCCAGTATCCTGGCACTATCCAGAGGTGTGTCAGCAAATCTTATGTAGGGGACTAGGTCTCTCACCTAGCACTGTAGCAACTCGCCAGGGATCTAAATACCATAATGCAAAAAATTGAACTTAAGTATGTGATCCTATGGTAGGTACATTATGTCATAGAGTGTATAATAACCATGCATCAAGTATATTATGCTTTAAAACTCATCTGGTATTATCTTGGGATTTACTGAAAATCGGGCAGTACAACCGCTATACTTTCCCAAAACCAAACAATCCAATTCCAAAACAATCCAATATATCTTAACAGTTCACAAATTTACCAAATATCCAACCAGATTATTGAAATTCATAAAAATCAACAATTTTAAAAAATAGGTCATAATGCACATTTTAAAATATAGGTATAAAACTTGATAAATCAACTCCTACCTCGCCTTGATAGTTATGCTAAACTATCGGCACCCGTAGAATGCCACGAGTGGAAATCCAAAGCTGTGACTTTTAGTAATTTTAAGTGAAAATATAATAAAATTTTAATTTTACAGAATTTAAGAGAAATCAGGCATTAGACAATTTCGTTTTGATCCTCAAATCATTATAAATTCCTTATTCATTAAAACACTTATTAGTTTTAACTTCGTAAGAGTAATACTCATCAAAGTTTAAGAAAATTTTCAGCTATCTCGTTTAAAACTTGTTGAGAAATCATAAACTTTGATAAATTGAGTTTAACTAAAATATTTGTTTCAATGTCCAAAATGTATTACATAAAATCACTTATTGTTTTAAATACTCAATTTAACAACAAAATTATCCTCATGCATCCACTTACTAATCTTGTCTAAATAATTGAATAAGGAAAGAAGGATAAAAAGTACGAACACCTACCAGGGATTTAAAATAAAACTGTCTGTACAAACTATGCAGCTCATCTGACCATGGGGATTACTACCTTAATTAGACATACATCTGAAAGTGAGAGAAGTAAGGGAGTGAGCATTCACATGCTCAGTAGAAATTTAATTACCTTTCGAATGGATGCAATTTTACCAAACCTGCATAGTTAATACATTTTCCAAATTTCGTTTATAAACCAAGTTTGTAAAATAATTATTCTCCATAATAATCATATATTTTAAACAAAAACCAGAAATCGCAAAATAGTACATATCATAAATCAACCCATCCTCTCATCACGAACTAGAGTAACTTGTACTACGTGCACTAAGTACTCTCTGCTTGATATCTATCCCAGAAAACCGTAGGGGCACCTATGTGTCTAAGCATATCGAACCGGAACCTACCGAATGGGAATAATCAGAAAAATCCCGTGCAGGTTTATGGGCTCTCACCGAGGGCGGGTGTACTAATCCATCCACTACAACACTGCGATGCCTAAGATGTATCTCATGTGTGATCCTATGGTATGTACAAGATGTAACAATATATATGTAATAACCATGCAGAACAAAACCAAACAGTGATATTATTCTGGAATTTACTGTACCTTGGGCAGGAAATCCGCTAAATCACCCAAGATCACGATTTTATAAATATGTAAAGAAGTCATACAGTCTAATTCTAGAATAATCCAAGATTTTCCAACAGTTTATTAAATTATCGTTTAATTCATGATTTTTCACAAAATAATCATAATGTAAATTCTAAATTAAATCATGTATAAAACCAGGTAATTGAATCCCTATCTCGACATGACAGCAATATCAAGCTAACGATGCTCTAAAAACTCCCATTGGTCACTCGTATATTCGAACGATAGTGTAGGGATCCTGGTAAGTCTACCCGAAAAACTTACTTTTCCACCGGAGCCTCAAATGGAAAACGGAGGTCGCCACTGAATTCAGAGCACCCAAAAATGCTAGGTTAGACATATACGTTATAAAAAACAGGTCCTGGTGCGGGATCGGCCTGTGGCATGCAAAACGGTGCAATTTGTGCCACGAAATTCTAATTTTCGTTCTACAACAAAACATAGTGGTATTTTATATCAAAATTCGTGTCTCGACCTCACTGAGTCCAAATTTAAAGTTAGAACTCAGTTTTGAGGTCCCTAGCTTTAGCTACGCTCAAAAATTCGAGAATTACATAAATACCACGTTTTGGAAATAATTCAAAAAATGTCACTTTTTCCAAAGTATTTAGAAGAATATCATTTTTTGCTGATTATTAACAAATATACCACTTTTCTAAAATATTTAAGAAATTATCACTGTCACAAAATTATTTTAGAAAATATCACTTTAGAAAATATTTGAAAAAATGTCAAATTCACTAATTATTTGTAAAAAAACATCATTTTTCCAATAATAATTCAAAAAGTAACAGTTTTCTAATCTCGGCTCAAGGCCCAAATCTGAATAGTAACAGACTCTAGTCCAACACTATTCAATTTTGTAAAAATATCACTTTTCATTCTAATTTAGAAAAATATCATATTTTTCAATTTAAGATTTATCTATAATCGGATATCATTTTAACACAACACCGCCGTATTTATTAATGATTCAATCTCCTCTTCTACCTCATATAATTTTTACGGCTATAAAAATAACTCCACAAAAATAATTGTATAAACACCACAAATTAGTTTGTAAAATGCCCAAATAAATTTAGAAATCGGCTAACCGAGCTAATTTGCTGGAAAGGATCGACGTCGGTCGTGGGGAAAGAGGCTTAGGCTTGCCGTCTATAGTGGTGGCTAGTTTTGCTAAAGTGTACGAAGAAGAAGAAGAAGAAGAAGAAGGAAGAAGGAGAAAAAGAAAAGGAAGAGTGTGTGGGAAAGTTGTCGGGTATGAGAGAAAATTAAGGGAAGAAAGTGTATTTAAAAATTAAAAATGGGTCCCACCACTTAATTAAAATATTATTAATTTTTTTTAAATTCTGAAAATTATAATTTACCAAAATGCCCTTAAGTTTAAATTACCTATTACTCTTTTGAAAATTTGATTTTTACATAGAATATCCCGTTGGTCACTCGGTCACTCGAGAAGTCGTTTTCGGGATCCTGTGAGCTCATTTTGATGGGTGACTCTCCAAATGAAGCCTTAAATTGAGAAATAGATGTCACCAATGAATTCCTAGCGCCCAAGAATTTTAAGTTAGATATACAACTCGATTAATTTGGGCCCTGAGTAGAAACCCGGCTCGTGGCATACAAAATGAGGCAAAATCGCGGACCTCACGTCTCGGATTTTGTGCCACTTCGAAACCTATTGATGCTATATATCAAAACTTGTTTCTTGACCTTACTTAGTCAAATTTCGAAGTCCAATTTGGGGTTTAATAGGAACTAATTCCAAAGTTAGAAAAATGTTAATTTTTGAAAATAGTTGCATAAATGCCACAATTTTCAGATATGATTTTCTCTCAATCAATTCATCCATTCCATACAAAATCACCATGCATTCTCCCATCTTAGATCACATAATTACTCCTATAAGTCTCATGAAAAATACTTGAACCTCTCGAAAATAATTATACAAATACCACTTTTTGTTACAAAAATGGCATAAAATGTTTCTAATGCTCACCAAAGCTGATTTACCAGACCTGAGTGGCGGTGAAGGATCGAGAATTGCCGGATAAGACTCGGGCTTGTGAGCTGTGGTGGTCATCAGCCTTGAATGGCAGCCAGAATGCCAAAAAAGGTTACGAAGAGCTACGAGTTTGCCCATAGAAATCTGGCGACTAGCAGCGCGACGAGGGGCGACTACCGACGACAAGTCTTCGTCGGTCACCAGGGGGAGCTCTCAGCCGGAACTCATAGCCTGGTTCGGCGCCGGTGGGGTTGCTCAGTGAAGAAGGTGAAGAAAAGGAAGAAGAAGATGGGGGGGATGGGGGGAGGAGAGAGAGAGAGAGAGAGTATGTGTGTGTGTGTGATAGAGAGAGTTTTAGGGATTTGAGCAATTTTTGACATGTGACATAAATGGGCTGGGCAAAATGACTTTTTAAAATCGTATGATTGCCCAAGTTTCAAATTTCTTTCTCATTTAAGTCCTTTAAGTTCCGAATTTGACCTCAACTTCAAAAATTTCTCTCACTTTCGTCCTTACTTGAAATTAATTCAAATTTAATCATTTTTATTTATTTTAATTCCCATTTTCATGAAATGACCAAAGTACTCTTAGTAAAAATCAAGGTTTTTACATCCTTCGCTCCTTAAGGGAATTTTGTCCTAAAATTCAAGGTACAAGGCATGAGTCAAAGTACAACCTCAAGTTGAAAGTTAAACAAATGAGGATATTTCTCATACATCTCGGTCTCAAGAACCCAAGTAGCTTTTTCTTCCTTATGGTGTTCCCAAAGTACCTTAACAAGCGGAATCTCTCTGTTACAAAGCACCTTGAGCTCTCTTCCCAGTATTTGAACTAGTTGCTCCTCATAAGCAACATTATCTTGGATAGGCACTTCCATGTGCTGGATAATATAAGATGGGTCAGGTATGTACTTCCTGAGCATTAAAACATGGAATACATTATGTACTCGACCTATTGCAGTAGTAGATCTAGACGATAAGCAATAGGCCCAATTCTATCAGTAATCTCGAATGGTCTAATGTATCTTGGAGCTAACTTCCCTTAAACTCCAAATCTTGTGACTCCACACATTGGCGTAACTTTCAAGAATACACTGTCACCAACATCGAACTCTACCTCGTATCTCGTGGGGTCTGGATAGCTTTTCTGACGACTCTAAACAATTTTAAGTCTCTCTCTGATCTTATTAACCTTTTCAGTAGTTTCTTGTACTAGCTCTGGCCCAAGAGTAACACATTCCTCTGCATCAGCCTAACACAAGGTTGACCTGTATGGTCTCCCATATAGTACCTCATATAGAGCCATGTCAAGACTAGTTTGGTAGCTATTGTTGGAAGCAAACTCTACTAATGACAGGTGGTCATCTCAGCTTCCACTAAAAGTAGTCGAGCTGGTCTTTGGTGTTCTGCCTTGACTTGCTGACAAGTCATATACTTAGCCACAAAAGTAGCTATATTTTGTTTCATACCTTTCCACTAATACTGCCTCTTCAGATCGTGATACATCTTAGTGTTACCAGGATGTACTGCGAACTTAGATTTGTGAGTCTTAGTCAAAATAGTCCTTTAAGATGAGGGTCATTGGCTACAGCTAGTCTTCCATTGAAAAGTATAAACCCTTCTTTATTGGTACTCCAATAATCTAATTGCTCACCATTCTAAAGTTGGTTCCAGATTGCTATCAATTGTTGATCTTGCCACTGACTTTGTTGTGCTATCTAGAGAAGTGATAGTGTAGCCACAATGTTGCTGATATAAGCAATTTTTCCCTTTTTCGCTGTACTCTAAGTTGTAGTCACCAATTGTAACCGAATTCTTTCAATCTTCCAATATCAAGAAAGCAAGTACATTATGAGACTTTCTTCTCAATGCATTAGCTACAATGTTGGCCTTCCTAAGATGGTATTAAAGTTCAAATTCACAGTCTTCCATATACTCAACCTATCTTTTTTGTCTCAAGTTTAAATCTCATTGGGTAAGATCATGAGTTGGATAGTTCTTCTCATGTGGCTTTAACTAGCGGGAAGCATAAGCTACTAACTTACTATTCTGCATTAAGACATATCCCAATCTTGAACTAGAAGCATCCGTATATATAACATAAGGTTCATTACTTTTAGTAACAGTAAGAATAGGTGTAGTTGTCAATCTCCTTCTTTAGTTCCATAAAAGCTGCTTTGCAATCATCATTCCATACAAACTTGAAATTCTTTCTCGTTAACTTAGTCAAAGGCATTGTAATTCTTGGGAAATTCTCAACAAAGCGATGGTAATAACCCGCTAGACTAAGAAAACTTCTTATCTCAATTACACTCTTTGGCCTCTCCCATTCTATAAAGGATTCTATCGTGGACGAGTCAACTGAAATTCCTTCATGAGATATAACATGCCACAAGAAGTTCACTTTTGTTATCCAAAAGTCATACTTGGATCTTTTGGCATAAAGTTGATTGTCTCTTAAAATCTGAAGCATAATTCTCAAATACTTATCATGTCCTTCTCGAGCCTTAGAATAGATTAAGATGTCATCGATAAAGACAACCACAAACTGATCTAAATAAGGTCTAAAAATTCCATTCATAAGGTCCATGAACATTGCTGGATCATTAGTCAGACCAAATAATATAATCAGGAACTCAAAGTGACTATAACGA
The DNA here is from genome assembly GCA_002914845.1 of Trema orientale. Taxonomy (NCBI): domain Eukaryota; kingdom Viridiplantae; phylum Streptophyta; class Magnoliopsida; order Rosales; family Cannabaceae; genus Trema; species Trema orientale. Next base: position 3,811,095 of record JXTC01000002.1, read on the forward strand.
GTCTTGAATGTAGTTTATGATATGTCCTCTCGGATTTTCGACTGACGATAACCAGATCTAAGATCAATCTTGGAAAAGAATCTAGATCCATCAAGTTGATCAAACAGTTCATCAATCTTTGGTAAGGGATATTTATTCTTTATTATTAGCCAATTTAGTCTTCTATAATCCACACAAAGCCTAAACGTTCTATATACTTTCTTGGAAATAGAACAAGAGCACCGCATAGAGAGGTACTGCTCCTTATAAATCCCTTTGACAAAAGATCATCCAGCTAACTTCTCAGCTCAGTCATTTCTGTTGGAGCCATGCGATAAGCTGGAATAGAAATTGGCTTAGCCCTAAGAATCAGATCAATGCAAAATTCGATCTCCCTATCAGGTGGTAGCCTTGGTAAATCCTCTGAAAAAATATCTGGAAACTCGCTAACCACTGATATCCAAGGGTACTAATCAGCGGTTCCTATGTCACCGTCAATGGCAAACAAATTCCCGCAGCACTCTAATTTATTTCTTCCACCTATGCAAGCTTTCAGAATAAGACTTGATCTCAAAGGATTTAAATGAGCTTGGTAAACAACAGGATACCTATCCTTTGGAAAAAGAGTCACTCTCTTATTAAAACAATCAACAATCGCTTAGTATTTGGATAGCCAATCCATACCGAGAATCACATCAAATTATTACAAAAACAACACAACCAAATCAGCTAGTAGCTTCCTACCATCAATCACAACAAGACAACCACGATAGATAATAGAAACATTGGCAACTCCACCCATTGGTGTTCCCAAAGGCAACATATGATCCAACACAGAACATTTTAATCCCAACACCTCTGCCAGTGTGGTCATGAGCCTCATCTACCTCTGTAACCGCATAAGCTTGACCAGAAGCTTTGGGAGATGTTTGACATATGGCATAAATAGGCTGGGCAAAATGACTTTTTAAAATCGTATTATTGCCCAAGTTTCAAATTTCTTTCTCATTTAAGTCCTTTAAGTTCTGAATTTGATCCAACTTAAAAAATTTCTCACTTTGGTCCTTCCTTGAGATTAATTCAAATTTCAGCCTTTTTTATTTATGTTTATTCCTAGTTTCATGAAATGACTAAAGTACCCTTAGTAAAAATGAAGGTCTTTACAATTATGAAGTAATCCAATATTCTTTCGTTCGTTTAATTTCTTCTCCATCTTATTTATAATATTGTAAATTAGGTTTCCTTTATTTCCGAGTCTACTATTTTATATTAGTTGAATCTTCTTTGTTCCTTAACTAGTTTTTTGTGAATGTACTAGGCCCGTTTTGTTCGGGCATTTGAATGGATATATTTGAATGGAAATATTTCAATGAAAATATTTGAATGGAAATAATCGAATGTGTTGTAATTGAAATGACAAATATTTGAATGGTAATGGAATTAATGTTTTGGATAATTTATTGGAATGGTACATTTGAACTGTGAAAATGTAAGAATGAATATTTGGTTAAGATGTTGAAATAGTCAATTCGAATTGAAAAAAAGTTGAATGTGCATTTGGATTGCTGAAACTTATCATTTGTATAGTAAATTATCTTTTACACATTTCTGTTGTTTTATATTTGATTATTTATCAGTTAAAGGACATTTGTTTCCAATTTTTAATTTGATTGTTTTATTAGAGGTATTTTTTTTCTTTAGCTGTCATTTTATTAGTAATTAATTAGTTTTATTGGTAGAACTAGGATCTAATGTGTGTTTCTTTTTTTTTTTTGAATACTCATGTACTTGATAGTTTTTACATAAATATTTTTTGAATATTAACCCTACTCATTTTATCAGAATAAAAAAAAATGGAGGATACATAAGGGACATGAGAGACTTCATATACACTAGGAGCCAATATTAATCTATTGTTTATATACTTTATAGTATTTATTTTTCCCTTTTTCAATGTTTTAGAACTAATGTGATTTAATCTATTGTTTCGTATTTTAAATGATCTGCTTTCTTTTAATCATTATTACATATCCTAGAGTTAGTCACCAAACCAGAAAACTTATTGGAACACAATATTTAACCCCTTCAGTCCAAGTAATAAATTAATTGTCTTATATCTCTCACTTAAATATTAACAAGCTCTAGTTGGAAGAGGCATGGAAAATATCTTACTCATGAAGCTATTCCTATAATAGGCAAAATCAATTTTTTAAGTCGGTGGGGTGTTGTTATTTCCTGTGAATTTCGTTGGTTAATTTGACAAATTATGTTAAACCATAAAGCTCAATAGGATCTTATTGAACTTTGAAGCTAGGTGTCAACGAAAAAATAGCTAGAAATACAATTTAGATCACATAATCAAGGTCTCAAGTGTTTGAACAAAGTACCTACCACTCACTTTTGAGGTGAATCTTCTTATAAAGTAATCAATAGTAATGCCAATAAATGTTACTTTATAAAGATCATGTTAAGAAAATAGTGCCTGTAAAGGAATGATTCTATTCATTGGATATCTTCGGTAATCTCATCAAAAAAAAAAGTTTCTCGAACTCCATGACATCTTCTACTGTGTACTTCTTAAAACAACATAAAAGAATTTATATTATCTCCTAGGTGTTTTGGGCTTGGACGACAACCAAGAGGTGATATGCTGGTCTTTGAAATCGCAATGAACTAATCTATCTGCGTTGTGGTGCAATTGTCTCTTGCCAATATAATCTTTGACCTTTGCGACTTCTGTCACTCGCTACAATCAACCTACCACGATCGATTTCCTCCTCCACGCTACCAAAACAGGTTGGTTCACTCATTATAATTTTTTCAGTTAGGAGTATGTAGAGATTGAATCAGATAAGATTTTTTTTCTTCATTGCTCTGTTACTAATTAAAATGTGACATGATAAACGTGGTCTTTTTTTTCCAAAAATGTTCTCTTTAATCATTTTGCTTTTTTTATCTTTAACTTTATATAATTGCATTTGTATATTAGTTACAACTTGTACTACTTAATACAGAATATTCTTTGTTTTATTGTGATTATTCTAAGACTAATACTGATGGATTGCAATTTGTAGTATCATATTAGACCCAACTACTCTTCCACTAGAAGTCTTAGTTATGATGTAATATTATACAACTATACGTGCATAATAGAAACCCATATAAAGTTAGTATAAGAGCACATATTACCTCATCCATAAATCACAATTTACTTAGAGAGATCTTAGTCATTGGATCTGATAGTTTACGCATAAAACTCATAATATATGGCATATACACCACAAATAAGTATATATGCAAAGTCCAATTAATAAAAAATATGGGAATTAAAAAAACTACCTCTTTGGTAGTCAATATCCTGTAAAATATGTTGATATTAGGTAGAAGAGGCCTAAAGGCATTTTTAGTTTTGAAGCCATTTTTAGGCCATATGTATCTTGCAATATCATACCGACGTCATCAAACCTCAAAAGCACCATCATTGAAAGAGAGATGAGAGGAAATAAAGAGAGAGGATGGTCAGTGGGTGGGTTGGGGTAGGGTGCCACCGGTTGAGAAACAGAGTAGAAGAGGAAGAGGATGAGATGAGAAGTGAATTGAAGAGGAGTATAGGACGTAGTTCAATGTTGACGATATAGAACGCAAATTGGGGTTGAATCCTTTTTTGGGCTTATTATTGAAATGGTCAATTCAAAAATACCTTGGACCTTACATTCTATTCTCTGAACAAAATGGACCATTCAAACAATGTGTTCCGAGGGTGCTTTTATGTGATTGGATTAGGGAGAAATTAATTAAGTATAAGAATACTTAATTAATGATAAGCAAGATAATGGTAGAAAAATGAAGAAAATGACGTGAAAAATTGTAACGATACAATTCCACGTGTCAGAACATTATTAGTATTTTTGACAGCTCAACCTGCAAGTGAACAGGTATGAGTGGTTTCAATGACCATCACCACGTGTTAGATAGCTAGTGTTTCTGGCGTAGATGATACCAGTCATATGGTCAGGAACAAACAAAAAGATAGTTACTTTTTCTGACACAGGTGATTCTAGCCATTCGGTCAGAAATAAAAGAAAATAAAAGTGCTGAATTTAACGTGAACGGTTGCAAACAAGGGTCGTATACGCTACAACTCAGCTTGCTAAACAACTCAGAATCACGGGTCTGCGAGTATTTAAAGTGCAGAATTTAAATGTTAGCACAATATATATAGT
>JXTC01000002.1:3816303-3912669 GCA_002914845.1 Trema orientale
AAGAAAATTTATTGCTTCCAAATTGTTGTGAGCATTTCATGCAAATAAATTATGAGGAAGAGATTGCCTTGCAAAATTGAGAGATTAGTCCAATATAAAGAACAAAATCTCACATTTAGATATAAAAGAAAATATAAATAATTATTAGGAATAAGAATACAATAAATAGAAACTGATGAGAGTTTCTATATAATATTAGTCTCCAATATTTGGACAAAATCAATAATACTTTTAGACTATATAAGAGATACTTCTTTTTGGACTAAAGTGGGCGCATATACCCAGTGTTAAATAAAGAAAATTATATGAATAACACGTGAATATAGCCACCGTAAAAGGTGAGTATAAATGACGCATGACACGTAAATATAGCCACTTCAGAGAGCGAGTATAAGCGACGTGTAATGAGTGTAAAAGACACGTGAATGTGGCCACTGCAGGAAGCGAGCACAAACGACGTGTGATAGATAACACGTGAATGTGGCCACTATAGGAAGTGAGCACAAGCGACGTGTGATAAATAACACGTGAAGGTGGCCACTATAAGAAGTGAGCACAAGCGACGTGTGATATATAACATGTGAATGTGGCCACTATAGGAAGTGAGCACAAGCGACGTGCATAAGAAGTGAGTATAAACGACACGTGAATGTGGCCACTTTAAGAAGTGAGCACAAACGACAAGTGAGTAAGGCCACCATAATTAAATTGTGATTATGGTCGCTAAAAAGAGCAAGCACAAACGACATGTGAGTATAGCCACCTTAGAGACTGAGTATAAACGACATGTAAATGCAGCCACTATGTATTAAGAGCGAGTGCAAACGACATGTGAGTACAGCTGTGAAATAACGGTGAGTATAAACAACATGCGAGGGTGGCTGCATTAAGGAGCAAGCATTATCGACATTATTGTATCTGTATGTTGACAGTCAATCTGATAACATATGAATGTGTATTTTATCTTAATTATAAAAATATACACATTTTTATATTAAGGTAAAACTTTACCAAAATTGATTGAAACCAACCATTTATTGAAACATAAATATTTTATAACTAACAGTCCCCAATGAAAGGGATGTTGATAGAGTTATAACAGTTGGTATTGAAAACTTACCTGGGCCTTGAACCCAGTATATTATTGAAGGTATCTCATACTGCCTCATTTCTAGTCTCGTTTGAAAATATCTGAACTTGAGATATTATTACCAAGGAGATTTCTGGATTGAAGTTGTTCAAAGGTTATGTCTTCACCAGTTACCTTAACAGTGGTGCATATACTTATTTAACCTCTTTCATGATTAGGAAAGAGGTTATTCTCTGCTCTTTGTTGTTGTTGTCCTAACAGAATTTCGCCTCTTTGAGCTTTTTCATGGTAAATTTTTCATACCACATAACAGTCAGTTGTAGCGTGGCCTACTTTCTTGTGAAACAAACAGAACTTAGGATTCCTTGTGTCTTCTGGTACAGGCAGAGTTTGGACTGGTGGAGGTCGTAATACCACATCTTCTATCCATGCTCGTACGAGTGAAATGATTTGATTTTGTGTTAGGGGTATCTCGGGAGGGGTTGGTCGATTTCTTTTGTCTTGACGCACTTTTTCAACCAAAGTGACCTCTCCTTTTCGCTTAGAAAATGGTGGCTTGCCCCAACTTTCAGTACCAGACCTTCCAGAAAATTTGTATAATTCCATGATTGTTTCTTCGGTGTTGCTTACTCTGAACATGAGTTCAGCGAAATTCGAGATGACATGGTTCTGAATATGGATTTTGTATTCAGCTCGCATGCCTTTGACACACATCCGAATAAGTTCATTCTCTGAGATGATTTCTTTACAGTCCAAAGCCCTTTCCTTGAATCTATTCACATAAGTTGTGAGCGATTCATCTTCTTTTTGTGTTATACTGGAAAGATCAGATAGATCTAACTTGCGCTCTGCTATGAAGAATTTGGCACAGAATGTTGCGACCAAGTCATCCCATATAGAGATACTGCATGCTGGTAAATTGGCAAACCATGAATATGCCCGGTCTGTGAGAGATTTTGAAAATTCCCTTAGCCTTAATTCATGGTTGCTAGCATAGATTCCGAGATCATCTAGGAAACCAATGACGTGCTCCTTAGCATTACCTTTCTTTCCATCAAATTTCTTGATATGAGGATTAGTGTAATCCTTCGGATATGGCTTTGACAAAATATATGCAGGATAAGGAGGCTGAAAATTCACTGTTGCCATAATTTTACCAGCTTTTTCTGCCTCTATTCTTAGCACATCTTGTAGTTGCTCTTTAGTAATGAAACTGTGTGAAACTTCATTATTCGTGCCCACTGGAACTGTGACAGAAGGATTAACAAGACTTTCTTGTATTCCCAGCATAGTGGGATTTTGATCGCCTGATATAGGTAAATTGTTGTTTTAACTTGATGGGACGGGGGTAGAAGTTCCCGGTTCATTTCTTCTTTCTAATTCAGCCAACTTTCTCATTATAAATTCTTGAGACTGCATTAAGCTTTGCAGTGTGATTTTCATTTGAGCAAGAGTTTCTTCTTGTTGAGTCGATGTTTCGGAACTCGGCTGATTTTGTTCGTTGGCCATTTGAAAGAATGAAATGGAAAGTGGGAGAAAAGGGAAAGATAAGTGAGAAAAGAAAAAACAGAAATGAGAGATCTTATTTTTTTTTTTAGAGGAAATTTCTGGAAAGAGGAGGACAGAAATTTGACAGAATTTCGGGGTGAAAAATTAAAAAAAATTCGATGGAGTTTCAAGAGGATGACAGAATAACAGTACACCGGATAGAGTAACGACACACTGCCAAGTGTCGAAAAATGAAACGGGCCGAGTAACGGTGTATCGGACAGAGTAACGGTACACCGTCAGGTGTCGAAAAATGAAATGGGCAGAGTAACGGTATACCGGACAGAGTAATAATACACTGCCAGGTGTCGAAAAATGAAATGGGCAGAGTAACGGTATACCGGACAGAGTAACGGTACACCCTCAGATGTCGAAGATGAAATGGACAGAGTTTCGAGAGATTTTGGAAATACTGAAGAAATCTAGTTTCATTTGGCTACTCCCCAGCGGAGTCGCCTTTAATATTCCGAGGGTGCTCTTATGTGATTGGATTAGGGAGAAATTAATTAAGTATAAGAATACTTAATTAATGATAAGTAAGATAATGGTAGAAAAATAAAGAAAATGACGTGAAAAATTGTAACGATACAATTCCACGTGTCAAAAAATAATTAGTATTTTTGACAGCTCAGCCTGCAAGTGAACAGGTGTGGTGGTTTCAATGACCATCACCACGTGTTAGATAGCTAGTGTTTCTGACGTAGGTGATGCCAGCCATATGGTCAGGAACAAACAAAAAGATGGTTAGTTTTTCTGATACAGGTGATTCCAGCCATTCGGTCAGAAATAAAAGAAAATAAAAGTGCTGAATTACAAACAAGGGTCATATACGCTACAACTCAGCTTGCTAAACAACTCAGAATCACGGGTCTGCGAGTATTTAAAATGCAGAATTTAAATATTAGCACAATATATATAGTTTGCACCCTGTAAATATTTGGAACAATAAAAGAAAATAATAATAGGGTTAGTAGCTCAATATTCCCAAAACCTATATAAAAAATAATAATAATAATAATAATAATAATAATAATAGTAACAATAATATAGTAATAATATATATACACATACGTATATAGATATATATAGATTAGTATATAGATATATATATGTGTGCAGGATGGTGTAGGACCTAATAAAACAATAAAAGAGATTGGACATAAAGTGAAAGTCTAATTGTCTTTTTTCAAGGTCTCAGCCGTGTAAGAGTAGGGGGAGAATGAGTGGGATTTTATATATATATATATATGTTATAAGTGAAATGTTGATAAGAAAGAGAGAGAAGCCTTGGTTAGAAAATAAAGGAAGAGATGAATATTGCATTAAATGAGCTCAATTGGTGTCTTGGGTTACGAAAAGAACAAAAGAAAGAAAGAGAGAGAAAGAGAGAGAGAGAGAGAAAGATGATGATTTCGGTCAAAGAGTTATTCTCTTCCGTCCCCTGGGTTCAAGGCTTTTACGCCTATTTATAGGCACAGCAATACAAGGTACAACTGCCATATACATGAGCTGATAATCTGATTGTTTGACATCTCAATATACAGGTGTCACATGGAGGAAGTGGTTTAACAGAAGCTTGACACTTGGCCTGCAATGTGTTGTGACATGTGGCATCATGAGATTGGTCAATGTGTAGTAATATGTACTCTTGCTTCTAATTTAGCAATTTTCCAATAGTAACTTGACACTTATTTTGGGATGTCAAAGTCCTCTTTTATCCAATATAATTTTGACAAATTATTTTTTCTCAATTGACCCCATATTGTATAATTATCACATTAATTGTGACTTAATATTTTTAGTTAGTGACTAATTACAAAAAATTGTCACACCCCAAAACACAATGAAACTCAAAATGTTCCATTGAAATAAAATTTTGTGAATGGTAGAAACAAAGGTCCATTCAAATGGGCTTGCAATTAGAATGGTAGTAAAGAAACAAACGGGCCACTATTATTCCGATATCAAAATGTGACCCACTTTTAAGGAATAACAAGACAAAAGGCACAAAGTGTACTTTTGTCTATTTTTTTCAAATTTATAATTTATGGGCCTGTTTGGATTTGAATGGGTGTATTTGAATGGAAATTGTGGAATGTGTTATAATTGGAACGAGAGACATTTGAATGGAAAAAATAGTAGAATGTGTTGTAATTAGAATGGGAGCATTGAAATGTACCATTCAAAAACACCTCCTCCCCTCCATTCTCATTCAAGATACAAAAAAACCATTCCAATGGTTAACTTTTTCAATGGACCATTTGAATGGAAAAACTGAATTGTTGAAACAAACACACATTCTAAAAGATCATTTGAATGGAAAAACTGAATTGTTGAATTAAACACACATTCAAATGGATTTTCCATTCCAATGGAATGAAATGGTTGAAACAAACGGGACCTTATAAGTTTAAATTTTTGTTATTTTTTATCATGATATTAGATATGAGAATAATAAAGTAAATATAAAAAATAAAGTAATAAATTGTGAAAACAAGATTGGTATATCTTCTCCTTTAGTAAGAAACTAGGCATAATGACCCAAAAGAATTTTATTTCATTTTATTTTTTTTATTATTATTTTTTAAGGTCGGCGTAATGGACAGTAGGTATGGAAGAAGAGCAAGGTTGCAAGTGAAGCTCAACTCAAGCAGCATAAAACGATGAAGGCGATAGTGATAACAGCTCCAGGCGGCCCAGAAGTACTTAAGCTTCAAGAAGTAGAAGACCCTAAGCTCAACCACGATGAGTTCCTAGTCAAGGTCTAAGACATCGCCCTAAATCGAGCTGATATCCTCTAGAAGAAGGGCTAGTTGTTGGGTTTTATTATTTCCTGTGTGAGCTTACATAGTTAATGACAATTATATATAAACTTTGCGTTGTCTAATTAGGTGGGCCATTAAGTGATCTAAACTATGAGATCAGAAAATTACTAACCGAGTATAGGCTTTTTATTAGTTACCCATTATTGATCTAATAAGGATTGATGGGGTCTCTATTGGCTATCAGTATATAAAGAAACAGCTAATAGAGTTTTAGTCCCTAAGCCAAATAAAACGTACACTTTTCTACTTTGTTTCCATTAACATAGTGAAAACCCATTGAGCAGACATAGAGTATTTCGGCTATAGAAAACCTTCTGTCCTCTAGTTCTAAAGAATTCATCACTTCCGCTTACATGATTATATTGTTTTGTTGCCAATTGCAGTGGACTCAGGTTAGTCAGAGTTTTTGTCAACAAATTTTTTCTTAAAAATTTAATATGATAGATTCATTGTATTTGGTTTGTCAATCTATTAAACATGTCCAACAAGTGGTATTAGAGCAGGAATCATATTAAATTGTTAAATTTACACGATTTTGTTCAGATATTAAGTGTTTGAGGGTTGAATTCTAAGTTTTGGGTTATAAAATTTGAAGATTAGGGCTGAAAATTGCCAAAAATTGCATCAAGGATGGTTACTTATTTTAAATTCGTAAAATTACAATTCAAATAATCGACGTGGTGCCGCGGCGCCACAAGCTCTGCCTTTCAGCAAGCTAGCGCCACGGTGCCACTTTACAGTAGCTTGGCACTGTAGTGCCATATTAATAGCGCTGCAGCACCAAAACCTGGGTGAGAAAAGTTTTTAAAAGCAGTCAGCGTCGCGGCGCCGGATTCCTAGCGCCAGAATGCCAGTCCGTCCCATCCCCAAGTTAATATTTTGACCTAATTAAAGAAATTGGTTCAATTTTTGGATAGGATTGAGTCATTCTTGACTTGATATAAGGTTCCAATCCAAAACTTGACTGATTAAGTTTATTTTCTCAAACCAACTCAAGTACGACCCACACTTTATCCTAAAACTCTATTTAGCTTCAAGAGTTGATACTTGGGTATTGAAATTTTCAATTTATACTTGGGCATTTAAGTCATTTTCTTTGCACATTCTATCTTATATTCTAAAATAAATTAATTAAAATAATATATTGTCAAAGTGTCATCTATTATATAGATTTATTTGTTTTAGGGTATAAAGATGTTGTGTGTTTATTATTCACGCGAATAATAAACACACCTGTGGTAATAAATATGCGATGGTTATTAAGTTTCTATGAGGACAATAATTGGCCCAAAGGAATATTTATTGTTTGTTAGGATTTACTGTCAATATCTGATTACTGCACTAAAGAGTAACACTCACAAGTCAAAAAGTCAGCCTAAAGGAAGGCTTATTGATGTTGTTCTGGGTATCATGTGATTGAAGCCACCTTATGTTTTGTTTTATTTTGTGTCATGCTAGTATAAGTTATTACTTTGTATACTTAGTCTATGACATGCTTTTGATGTGAGCCTATTATTTTATATTTTTTGTTCTCTATTCAATCTCTGCTTCAAACATATCTGCCAATTTAAGTTCAATCCTTGTACTTAATGATACAAACTTCAAGAAATAGAAAGAGCACGTTATGATTGTACTCGGTTGCATGGATTTGATTCTTGTACTCAGGAAAGAACAACCTGGTGCTCTTACAAATGAACGTTCTGCTACGACTATTAAGAACTTTGAGTAGTAGGAACTTTCTAATCGTATGAGTTTTATGATTATGAAACATTCCAATCCTGAGACCATTAATGGCAATATGCCAGAGGCTGAAAATGCTAAGGAGTTCCTTGATGCAATTGCAGAACGTTTACAAAGAAATGAAAAGGCATAAACAAGTGCTATGCTTAGTAACTTGATTTCTATGCATTATAAAGGTAAAAGGAATATTACGGAGTACATCATAGAGATGTCTAATCTGGCTTCAAAACTAAAGGCACTTAAGTTAGAGTTGTCGAATGACTTACTCACGCATCTAGTTCTTATCTCTCTTTCCCTACAATTCAGTCAATTTAAAGTGAGTTACAACACCCAAAAAGAAAAAATAAACTCTTAATAAGCTCCTATCACACTGTGTGCAAGAAGAGGATAGATTGAAGCAAGAAAAGATTGAAAGTGCTCACGTAGCAACCGCCTCTCAAGAAAAGGACTAAGGATAAAAGATCCTCAATCGAGATTTCACAAAATAAAGTGCAAAAAAAAAAAAAAAAAAGAATGAGGATTCAAGCTATTTCTTTCGCAAAAAGGTTGGACATGTGAAGAAGGAATACCCCAAGTATGTTGCCTGACATGTCAAAAACGGTAAACTTCTCAATTTTGTCTGTTCTGAGGTTAATTTTACTTCTGTACCCAATTATACTTCGGGTGGACAACGATGCCACTATTTATGTAAGTGTATCTATGCAGTGTTGTTTGAGGAGTCGTCTGTCAAGTGATGCTGAAAGATACATCTATGTGGGCAATGACAATACAGCTATAGTAGAGGCAATAGGTCTATCTAGGTTGTAGTTAGGCTCCAGTTTATTTTTGGATTTAGATGAGATATTCATTATATCGTTATTTAGATGAAATTTAATTTTCATTTCAATTTTGGACAAATTTGGTTATTCTTATTCATTTGGAAATAATAAGTTTAGTCTTTTTAAAAATTTTAATATTATTGCAACTGGTTCCTTGATTGATAAATTATATAAAGTTGATATTATTACCTCCATAATAAAACTTTGCATATCGAAATCCATGGTATCTATAATACACAAAATAATTAACAATTCCTCTATGTTATGGCACAAGTGATTATGTCATATCTCTAAACAGAGAATACAACATCTTGTGTCAAATGAAATTCTTAACCCAATTGACCTAACAAACTTCATAGTTTGTGTTGAGTGCATTAAAGAAAAATAGACAAATATACATAAATTAGGTGCCAATAGGAGTTTCATTGTCTTAGAACTGATACATATTAATATTTGTGGTTCATTTCATACAGCTTCTTAGAATAGCCAACAATATTTCATTACCTTCATATATGATTACTCTTGCTATATTTGATTCATGAGAAGTCACAATCCCTAGATATATTTAAAGCTTTCAAAGGCGAAGTTGAAAATCAACCTGACAAGAAAATTAAAGTCGTGAAATCTGATCGTGGTAGTGAATACTATGGTAAGTATGATGAATCCAGTGAACAACATCCAAGACCATTCGCCTAGTACCTAGAGGAATGTAGAATCATTCCACAATACATAATGCCAGAGAAACCTAGGATGAATGGTGTTGCTAAGCAACAAAACCGAATACTTAAGGACATGGTAGGCATTCCTCCTTACCTGAATTACTCTGGGATGAGGCACTAAAGAGTATAATTTCCATATTCAACAGAGTACCCAACAAATCAGTAACTAAAACCCTGTATAAGTTATGGACAGGCAAGAAGCCTAGTATTAGGTACTTGTATGTCTAAGATTGTCCAGCTGAGGTAAGGCCGTACAATGTTCGTTTTAGAATAGATTGTAGCAGAAGGGTGGTGGCCCCATGTTCAAATTTTTTTTTGCAGATCATATAAACTCATGTGAATATTAATAGTACATTAATCACTATTAATAAATGCTAGAGATTTAGAAAAGAACCTTTCGAAGCTCTGCAGGGGATCCTAGCTTTCGTTTTCTTTGGAACCAAGATCTTCCAATCCAAGCCTCCTTTACAAGCAAATGACTAAGTGGGTAGAAAAATATGATCGTATATCTAAAGCTCTTTTTTTCTTCTTGTTACTTTTCTCAGCAAATTAGAATAACAAGATCTAATTTTTTTTTGGAAAAAGTCTCACTTTTCTCTCTTTTGCTTCTGGGTTCTCAAAGAACTAACTACTCAAAAAAAAAAAAAAAAAAAGGATTGTATCTTTTTTAAGATCCTATAGACACACTTAAAATTAGGATATAGTTTTGTTCGAAATGCAATTTTAATTAATTTTTGATTAAAATATTTGTACATATTATATACAACTATATAAATATTGAGGGCTTCTATTGTAAGGGGGCTAATTTCTCTCCTACAAGTAGGAAGGTATATTAACCCTCCGATTAATATCGTACGGTAAAGAAGATTAATGATGCATAGTTAGAATTGTGATTTTAATCACATTGTATTAATTTTTTATGATGACTCTGTTTAATTCAAACGTTAATAATAAATCCATTACAGCAATAAATATAATTAATAAATATCTAAATACAAAAAATAAACTAGTTGCATTATGAAAAATAAATCCTAATTATCTTCCTGTTCTTATAAAATTCCAGTCTTTTACTAAAGAAAAAAGTAAACCCTAATTATCATCTCATTCTTAGAAAAATCCAATTCTTATAAGAAAACGGAAATAATTTCTGAAAACACTTGAGAGAGTGGTAATTCTTATGGTTTGAGTTTGTTGAAGCTTATTGTGATTTTGGGTTGTGGAGTTTCAATGAAGATTGTGACCCTTTTTTGGTTCAAGATCTCCTACTAGTGCTTGACTCCTCTCAAAGATGGTTATCTTCTCCTTCCTTTCTTTCTTTCTTTCTTTGCTTTTTTTTTCCTTTTCCTTTTAAAAAATCATAATCTATTTTTCTGGTACTTTTGAGGAGTTGGATGAAAGAGTTTGCTCAGTTAGTTTGTTAGGTCTATGAAAAATTTACAAGAACCGTGGAGTAATCAAATGCAATTCAATTAATCTTTTCTTGTCAATTGTGTGCGTTTTTGGTACTATTGGGATTATTATGATTTGTTTGTTAATTGTGTGCATTTTAGTACTGTTGGGATTATTATTATTATAATTTTTTTACAGTTCATGATAGTTAAATAAAAGAGGGTTTAGGGTTTGAAAGAAGAAGCTTTTTGGGGATTGGGGTTGTGGTTTTATGAGTTAAATTATTGAGTCAGTGATGGGAAGTGTGAGTGGGGAAGAGGATCAATACTTTGACACCTGTGAGGACATTACCTCTGTGTCTGATTCAGGTTAAGATTACCCTGAGAATGCTGATTATGATTATGGGGTTATTAAGCCTTTTCCTGGGAGTTTAGGATATGAGATTTGCATTAATAACCCAGAAAGTATTCATGAGAGGCGCAGTAAGTTTATACAATGGATAGGTTTGAGTGAGGAAAATATAGAAAAGTATAGAAGAAAATAAATTTTTGAGTGTGTATACAATCCGACCTAAATTGTATTTTCCCCCCTTATTTTGTATGAGAATTATAATTGAATTTGAAAGGTTGCTTTTATTGTCTGCGCATTAGGGCTTTAAGAAATCTTTGTTTCATCTTTAAAATATCTTCTATTATTTGCATGTGCATAAGCTGAAGCTACTGTGCATCATAATAAATACTCGGCAATTGCAACTAGTGAAGGCCAAGTAATTTTTTTTTTCGTAGGCTTCTGATTCATGTGCATAAAGAATTACTTTAAGGAAAAATAAAAAGGTTTCTCTGGTTTATTTTCACTTATTCCATTTCTACGTTAACCTTAAGAATCTCACCGTAATCATAAAGCAAGTGTTTAAGTATCCAATAGCTAGAGTGAATGATTATAGTATCTGCCATTGGATTACGCTTAGGATTACGAAATGGAAAAAGAAATTAGGACTACAAAAAATTATTTGTTAAAACTATCAAAATTGAATTAATTGTCACATTCAAGGAATATCAATATATTCATTAAATCTAGCAAAATTTAATGAAATAATTAGAGTGAGTGTTTGGAAAATACTTTTCAGAGACATTTTCTTGTTTTAACCCAGATCTGTTGTACACCTCCTCTGCAATCTATGTCTGGACATTTTAAATTTGTTTACCCTGCACCTCGTCATTGTAATATGTAGCAGCTTGTATATTTAGTTTAGGAAGGCAAACTATATGGGTATGTTTATTTCTTCCAATTAATATTTTATAAAATTGGTTATTTACGAAGTAAAATGAGTTCATGGTAATATAGTACAATCTAAGTATATTTTTGTTTAATTTAACTTTTAAACTTTTGCTGAATATAGGTAATCACTGAATCAGCAATATATAGCCACTTTGTAATAGATTATGTTAATCAAGCAATAAAGTGCTTAGAGAATGAGTATCGGGTAGTTCTTAACCAAACTCGTATTATTTAGTTAGAACTTCGAGCATTAAAGGCCGAGAATGAGAAAAGGGATGCAGAGAGGAGAGAGTTCCAAAAGTAGGTATTAGAATTGTTGAATGTTGGACAAAAAATATCGAATAACAAAGTAGAGTTTTCAAGAATATTTAAATTTGAAAATGGTGAGAAAAAAAAGAATGTGAATGTTACCAAGCAGAAAGACTGCTCAAGGAAAGACCTGGATGATTTTATTGAAAAAAGAGAGCACGTTCAAAGATCACAGCGCTTTGGAGATATAGAGTATAACTCAAAGAATAAGCAAAATGGCGACACAGTCAATAGTAATCAGGTATTTAATGGTTCGATTACTGGTGTAGGACCTAAAGGTTGGAAGTGTGAATTTACAATGCATTCCAGAAGTAGTTCTAAGAATCCTCCTCATTCTAAGAATCCTCCTCACTTTTCTTCAAAGATAACTTTTTAAGCCCAATTATGTATTTCTTTTAAAAATTTACTTCCAGACATTATAATTCCTAATTGAGTTAAATTTCTTCTTATTTATTACATCTATGATAGGGTTTTAGAGTTTCAGAGTACGAGTCAAAGAGCAAGCGAAATGGCGATACAATCAGTGGTAATCCAGTATTTGATGATTTGATTGATGGTGTAGCACCTAAACATTCGAAGGTTGAATATTTATTAAATTCTAGTCATAGTTCTAAGAATGTTAGCCCCTCTATTACTTAGATAAATTTATTTAACCTCAATTATGCAATTTATAATATTTTTCTCTAAATTTTGTAAAACAAATTACATGAATTTGTTTTTTTCTTGATTAAAGTACGGGACCCTATCATCACTTAAGCAATCTCCAAAAGGTGTATACACACAATCAAACCATAAAGATAATTCATATTGCAATCTTGAAGTATTGAGTAAAGACACTTCAAAGTCAGGTTGTGAGAAGGATTCATTCCTAGATGGTATAACAGAAAAACTCAGTTGGATGCCTAAAAAGAAGGTATTACATTTCTTTATTGTGTTCTATGATGCTTTATAATACGTTAACAATATTTACTCTTGATTTCATAAAATATAGAATTCTAAATTCAATATATTGTGATATATTCTCATGGAATATGCAGGGTTTATTTGATAAAGGTCAATCATTGTCTTCGTTTGTGTCAAAGTTCGGAAATTTAAAGACAATTGAAGAAATTTTTAATAAGATTTGTTCTATTGGTTTGGTTCAATATGGCCCCTATAATCTGTCATAAACTACGTGTTGTGAAACATGTTGCAATTTTAGAGTACACATTTGCTCAAGTACAAGATAAAAGGTAAATTACAACTCTGTTTAAAATTCATTCCTGAATTGAAGTTTCATGTTAAAATTTTATGACTTTCTATACTTGTATAATATGCTAACTTTCTTGTGAATAATTTATTTTTCTGATAATGTATTGTTGATCATTTGACTTTTTATTAGAGAAAGTAGCTGTGGAGAATATATTATAGAAATGGAAACTACATTTTTGACCAAGGAAATAATGTGGTGTCTGGGACCAGACAAATTACTAGACGGCAAGGTATAAAAATATGCACTAAAGTTGCTATTACAATGTATATATTCATATTACTTAAGAAAGATTTTTATGATGTATTATAGGTTATAAATGTAAGATCTCAATATCTTACTCAATATAAACGTGATAAAATCCAAAATAGGGCCAGAGTATGGTATTTGACGACAAGAATGACAGTGAATTCTACATAATCCCAATTAATATTTATATGTATATATATTTATTAATTCATTGAGATGTTGCTGGATTCAATTAAGAAATTTCTTATTTTTAGTCTGATGCAATTGGCGTCGGAAATGATCCCAAATAATTTATCGAAAGGCATCATTATCATGAATACTTCATGAGTAATTTTGCAGATTGTGAGGAGGTAGAGTGTAACTTCTTTAATGATTTAATATTATTAGTATCTCAATTCCCTTATAATAAAAAATCAATTTGTTATGTGCATGTAATAAACTTTAAATTTTCAGTTTTACATATGATATCATAGATTAAGTAACATATTGATTTTGACAGATATATATTCCAGTCCATTGCTGCCTCTATTAGTTGTTATTTATTATTTTCGTGTATGAAGGAATTGTGGAGATATGGAATTCTAACCTTCATTATGGGCAATCAATTGGTAACAAAAAAGTTAAAGATGTAGTGAGTTTTAACCTAACATTTCTTATTTAAAAAGAAAAAGAAAAACTCTCTTTTTTAAGGTTAGTTTAATATACTGAAGAATCCTAATTTATGACACAGATGAGGAATCTTGATCTTGTACTTGAAGAAGATATATTGAAGACAAAGAGACTAGTCAGATGGTCATTCGAGAAATTTCGTGTCATTACTATGCCAAATGTCCCCCAACAGCTAAATGGAATAGATTGCGGGGTATATGTTATTAATTTCATGTAAGACTGCCAGGACCTTGTTAAGTTGCAACAATCTAAGGTAATGTATCCACATGGAAGAATTGTTTTAATTTCAAGATTTTGACATATGACCTATGTGCAGTTTAAAAGTGCCGATGAACGGGTTAGATTATTGATAAGGATTATTTCATCTGATTATAACAAAAAGAAGTCAATCATGGTGGAAAGGGCAAAAAAGTACCTACGGCAAAGCCTCACTAATGAGAAGCTCAATCACATTGGGGATATGTATTCGAAATGGAGATTTGGAGCGCAATAGATTCAAATCTTTTATGTTGTTTTTGATAACTAATAAGTGCTACTTTTTGACAAATTGTGATCATATTCTATAGGAATAGTTTTCACAAATTTGTTTTGGACTTTCAGAAGTTTGGAATTTCGGTTTCGAATTGCACGTATATGATCATTAAGAGGATGTCAGGATAATAAAATCTCTCATTACTGGATGTGAAACATGAGTATCTCATGTTTACATTCTCCTTATTTGACTTTTTTTATTAAGAATAATTATAACATAGTGTGAGGAAACAGATTGCTAGCTAGGCCACCCACTTGTGGGCTTGCTTGAATTCTACTTTCTAATGTTCAATTAATCTCATATGGCATAATTGAGCCATTGCAAAAAAATAGAATTAATTCAGCCATTGCTAAAAAGAATAGTAATAAATTTATTTTGATTCTCCAACATGTCGGTGGTTTTCTTTATAAGGAGTTTGTTTTGGAGTCTTTTTATAATTAAAAATGGGGAATTTGTCCTAATATTTCCTCTACCTGACTCCGTGTTGCATACAATAATAAATATTTTGACCCAAAAACAATCTTATTTTTTGAATTACTTGTAACACCCCACCAATTGGAGTAGGAATCTTACAAATATTAAATGGAAACGTAAACGATCCATTATGAAGTCTTTTATATCATGTAATGTAAGATTCCAAAATCTCATTTTTAACCTATTAAACAATGATGTTTGTCCTTTGCCATGGTTTTAGCGACAAAATCTTAACTTTTTTAATGCCCTAGACAACGAGGAATAAATAAATAAATGAACAAATGAAAATAAAATAGAAAATTAAAAAAGGGAATATAAAAAGCATCAAATTAAACACCCAAAATTGACGAAAGACATACATCGATCTTAGCACAACAAAAAAGCAGTGATCAACTTTATTTTAACATAAGATAGAAAATTAGAAAATGGAATATAAATAGCATAAAATTAAATACCCAAAATATACAAAATACAGATACATCCATCTTAGCACAACCAAAAAAAGTGTGATCAACTTTATTTTAAAATAAATCTAATGCTATTTTAGAATGATTTAACAATAACCGTAAGAAGTCATAATTTTAAAATAAATCTAATGCTATTTTAGAATGATTTAATAATAACCCATAAGAAGTCATTAACTGGCCAGTGAGAATTATGACAGACTAATTTCCAAAAAGAGTGCCCCAAAAACTATCATAGTCGACATCATCTATTTAATCATTGTCTTCACCCTCTCCACTTCCTTCGTGTTATTCATTTAATGTTGCATCCTCTTCAATTTTCCAGATCTTGTTTCTTTTTTCGTGTACACTCCTGTTTGGTTTTGAAAATTAACCCAGTTTTGTTGGAGATTCGGCTGACACTCTTGTTCTAGGTTCGCTATTTGATCATAACTCGGTATCCCCTTCCAAATCTATGGCAGAATTATACAATTTTCACATGAAATAGAATTTTTCAGGTGATTTGAATATATTGGTTTCCTTTCTCAAGCAAGCTATCTTGCTATGCTCTCGTTTGTTACATATACTGCATTTTCGAACTCCTTTTCATCCTAAACCCTTAGTTGGTGATGTACCTTTTGTTTTACAGAAAATTAGATTCCTAACATCTACTTCTAGTTTAGGTTCTACACATATCTTCTTATTCTTTTCCATGTACCCTTCCCAAGTAGTCCTTAATGTCATAAGTCCCTGCTCTATTATCTTATTTCCCATATGAAAGAGGTCCTCATGTTTGGATGAATAATATGCTAATTCAGCTGCCTTTGAATTAATATGGCTGAATCTTACACTCTCTTCCGAGCATGTGTATTTGCATCTTGGTGTGCATACTTGATGGCTATATGTTCCTTCCTTTGCCTGCATCGTCCACCTTCTCAATATAAGGGATTCTAGTATAGCTTTCTTGTGCATTGATTTCATGGCTGCAAAGATGTGCCTTTATAGAATGCCTTTGCATGGGAATGTCTTACATTCACACTCAAATGTATCAGCTGCCTCATTGTATGTGACTGTCCTTGTATTCTGCTCCTGCTGATATTTTGTGAAATTAGTAATGACAATCCCATCATTTTTCGTAGTAAATTTGAGCAAATACATTCCTTCCCTTTTAATTTCATTTCTTACTAGGAAAAAGAAATCACGAGTATAGACTTTGGCAACTTGTCTCCCTGTGTCCTGAATGTTCATTATCCCAATAAGTGATTCTATATTTGTACATTCGAAATCGCCTCTTGACTCACCATGTCTTAACCATAATAAAGCTAGATCAACCCAGTGTACAAACTGTGAGAGTTTTATTTTCTTTTTCACTTTGGTCTTCATGAAGTGGTTCATCCCTTCACACCTTTGAGTTGTAGTGTTTCCTCCAAAAAAATAGCCTCTCATGAACGTCTCTATCCAATATTCCTACTTTTCAAATAGATTAGTACCCCATGTATTATTTTGTAATCCAAACTCTTCTATCAAATCATTCCATTCTTTCACAAACTTTTCCTCCGTAAACCGTCTGAACATCAATTGATTTAGTCGAGTTTTGAAACTAGGATCCTTCACATTTTTCAAAATATTTTCACCAATATGCCATGTGCAAAATCTATGTTTTGTTGTTGGCAATAGCTCGACTATTGCTGCCCGAATTGCCAAGTCACCATCGGTCACGACTGTCTCTGGCAACACACCTCCCATGCACTCTAAGAATGACTCAATTACCCATTTATATGTCTCTTTTATCTCGTCTATCAATATTACAAACCCAAAAATTGTTGTTCTGTAGTGGTGGTTTATCCCAACAAAAATCAGAAATGGTTTCTTATACTTGTTTGTTTTGTATATTATGTCAAATGCCAATGCATGTTTGAAGTGGGAGTAGTCAGATTGGCACCTTGAGTCTACCCAAATAACATTTTATAGCCTTCTTATTCATCATATGAAAACTTTTAAGTAAAACTTCACATCATGATCTACCTTATGTTGTGAGTAACCCATAGTTTTTGCTACGTCACAATCAGATAACTGAATTTACTCATACATGGTAATCCGATTGTAGAGATCCTTTGATTGAAATGGCACCTTGTCATATCCTCCTGCTTGTTCAGCCATAAAAGACATGATGTGACATGTTCTAATACCGGACCATCGCATTGAAATGGCTATTTGTAGAGCTCCTCCTGTGACATTCCTGTTTGACATCAAGAACTTGATATGGAATGGTTGGGCTAATGGGTGTGAATATTCAGTGATGAACTCTTTAACAACCCAATTGTTTGTGCTTTTTCTCTTACACAACTCTAAACGATACTCGGCAGCCGACTCAAGTAATTGCTTGTGTTTCAAGGGCTTGTTTTTATTTTATTAAATTTGAACTGAATCCCAGACCTAACCGCAGGACCTAATATAACATTTTCATCTTCTTTTTGCCGTTTATGAATAGAGTGAAGAATTTTATATCCTACAAACCAGTCTACAATAACCTTATATTATAACCAATCAGTTACTGTAAATCTAGTAAAATATCCTTCCTATCCGTAGGAGTGAAATAAGCCCTCCTACAATAGAACTGACCTATAAATATTATATATATTGATAAAATTGAACCACCTCCCCACATTTTGGGAGGTGGCGCACACCACATCTTTTTTAAAAAAAAAAATTATTTTCAAATTAAATTTCAAATTTCAAATTTTTTAAAATAAACAGATTAAATTATATTTAACCCAAAAAATTTAAAATTTGAACAATTCAAATTTTAAATTACAAATTTCAAAAATATTATCAAACTATTGAATGATATTTATTTCATAATTTGTGTCTAATATTATCTAAAATTTTAATTAATTCAAAATTAATTAATATTTATCCATAATTTTGTAATAACAATTATTAGAAGAATTAATGTTATCCAGTTACATTTCTCTCCAATTATAAATTAATTCATTTAATATTCTACAATCATATATAATTCACTACAGCAATTGGAAGTTGGAATTTTTTTTCCTTCTTCTTATGGAAAATAGAAATTGCAAAGTAAATCTTTCATTTGAAATTCTGATTCTAACCAGATTAAGAAACGTAAAGATAAGATTAGGAATAATGTAAAACAGAAATGATTGTTTCATGTTAGCTTCTTGGTGAAATTGGAGGGACAACAAATTGAGGATGATGTTTGTATAATTTTTTCTTTTCATTAAAGTAATTTTTTTTTTAAAGAAGAAAAAAAAAATATAGCTAAGTTATTGTTGATACGTTTTAACCTTTTTTGGCATTAGAATAATAGTCGTTAATATAGTATTCAAAAATGGAGTATTAGTGGTAGGGATCCTGTATTGTATCTGGATTTGTTTCATGTTTTCTTTTTTTTCCTCCGGTCATTAACGGCTCACTAGTAGCGCCTGCGGAGTTTGGTAAATAAAATACTAAATGATGTGTCAAATAATTAGAGGCTGAGCAGAGGAATGAACAAACAAATCCGACAGGGGATCCTAAGAAATGCCTCTGACAGTAGTACTACAATTCTCAATACATGCAATAATTCAAGTACAATCATTTGTTTGAATGAAAAAGAAAAAAAGTCAACTCGTTGCCATTTCGGTCTTTCTCTGACTCTCTCTGCTTTGCTCTACTCAACTCTAATCAATACTGGTGTTAAAAGGAGGAAACGATGAAGGCGATAGTGATAACCGCATACGACGACCCAGAACCACTGCAGCTTCAAGACGTACCAGACCCTGTCCCCAAGGACGATGAGGTCCTCATCAGAATCACAGCCTCAGCCCTCAACCGAGCCGATACCCTTCAGAAAAGGGGTCTGCACCATCCTCCCAGGGGCGCCATCCCCATTCCAGGAGTCGAAGCTTCTGGAATCGTCGAAGCCGTCGGCAAAGATGTTTCCCGTTGGAAAGTTGGCGACCAGGTTCTTTTCTTTTGGTCCCTGAGTCTCTGGTTCAATGACTCCCACAACCTTAATAAACCAAACTGTTTTTGGCCCATAAAAACAGGTGTGTTGTCTTGTTTATGATGGAGGGTATGCAGAGAAAGTGGCTGCGCCTGCTGCCCAAGTTCTCCCGGTTCCGGCTGGTGTTTCTCTGAAGGATGCTGCTGCTTTCCCTGAGGTGGCTTGTACAGTTTGGTCCGCTGTTTTCATGAAAAGTCGCCTCTCTGTTGGGGAATCCTTTTTGGTAACTTTTTAAGCTCATTTTTAGTTTGGTGTTACCGACAACTCAATTGGGATAGTAATTATCTATCAATCTCACAAGAGATTATACACATTTTTTAGTAATTATTGGATCCAGGATTTCTACCCTTTTTTTTTTTTTTTTTGGGAACCGTAAGTGAAATGTCTTAACTTTGATGTTGGTAAGTATTTTATATGTTAATTAATAACTCTGTATCAAATGTAGCCTAAACTGATAAGTTCAATAACCCTTTTTTTTCCACTGCTAGGTAATCGTTTTTGGCAACTTTTTAACTATTTTGTATGGTGTTAAAAGCAAGTTAAACAACCCAATTGGGATAGTAACTATATATCAAACTCAAAGGAGATTCCTTTTTTGGTAGGTGAAACGTCTTAACTTGATTTTAGTAAGAATTATATGATGCTATTTTATGGATATTTGTCAACGACGCTACCTTGTGTAGACTACATGATACATTAGATTACTTTTTCTTGTTTTGATTGATACTGAGTTTTCTGATCCGGGATACTAATCAAAATACAGGTTCATGGGGGCTCTAGTGGCATTGGTACTTTTGCAATTCAGATTGCTAAATACCAAGGAGCTAGAGTTTTTGTCACAGCAGGTCTTGCTGAACTTGTTTATCTTATGACATAACTGCAGTTTCTGTTGTGTTCATATACTTGGATCTTGATCACCAGCTAGTGATGAAAAATTAGCTTCATGCAAGAATCTTGGAGCTGATGTTTGTATCAATTACAAGACAGAGGACTTTGTTGCCCGAGTAAAGGAAGAAACTGGGGGGAAAGGTACTTTCTAGTTAAGACAAACTTTGATACGTCTGCAATCTGCGTTTTCCAATTATGTTGTAAACATATCTAACAAGTAGGAAATGGTAGGCGTCGATGTTATTCTGGATATCATGGGAGCACCGTATTTCAAGAAAAATCTTGAGAGCTTGAATTATGATGGAAGGCTTTTTGTTATTGGCACTATTGGTGGATCAGTTACAGAATTAGATCTCCGTGCTTTGTTTCCAAAGCGCCTCACTGTGCAAGGTATTAGTATTACTATATGTATTGAGATTTGGTACCATATATTTGGTCTTTGTTGGATTTGGTTTCTCTGACCAATGTCATATCCTCTATTCTTCATTCTTTTTCCTCCTGTTTTTCCTATTGAATGTAATAGTGTGTGAGCCACAGGATTCTTAATCCTTACCGTGATAGGTATATAAAGCAAATGAATATGTTCTGTTCTAGTGTGATTGTCCTTTGTTTAGTATGTGATATACCTTTATGATCATTTGTTGGTTGTGTTTTATAATACAGCCGCTGGCTTACGACTTAGATGTCCAGAAAACAAAGCACTAGTTGTCAGTGAAGTGGAGAAGAATGTTTGGCCTGCAATAGCGGCTGGTAAGGTGAAACCTGTGGTCTACAAAACTTTCCCGTTATCTGAAGCAGCGGAGGCTCAGCGGCTCTTGGAAACTAGCAGCCACATGGGAAAAATACTGCTCATTCCATGATTCCACGACTGCTGTTAAGGACACAATGTTTGACGTGTGCAAACTAGTGATGCATACTCAAGAGGGCTTTCCTCATCTGAGGATTTGTTTTGGCTTCAAGTTTGTATTTCTACTTTCTTGCTTGCCGATTTGCCTTTTAGTGAAGAATTTAAGTTTCTATTTCAGAAAAAAATAGAGAGATGGTAGATTGGGAAAAGAATGTTTGATATAAATGTATATATATAGAGTATATATGCTTATTTTACCTCATGATTTTCACTCGGACAATGAATTTTGCATTTGATTGTGTTGGATTTTAATTTTTGCATGATATGTTTGGATATATGTTAACAAGTGAAAATGAGAAAAATTTGTCATCAATTTTTAACGGGTAAAACCATATGGTCGTACTCGTACGAGGGTAAATGGGTAGGGTAATTGTACTAACTTCTTTTAGCGGGTAGGGTAGCCGAATAAGTATACCTGAACCATATGCCATATCCTACATTATGTCATCCCTGCCCAGTTATCATGTCTTTAATTCTGAATTTGCCCATTTGAATATCACTTTATTTTCCTAGTCTCTTTTGTTAATTATGTATGGCTTGTAATTTCATGTTTTTTATTTATACCTTATGTTTTGGCTATTATCATCATTAAACTTAAGATATTTGTAACAGTTTTATGCGTTTTATAGGTCAAACACCAATTTCAACCATTAACTTTACCAAAATATCATTGTTAAACTTAAATGAAAACTTAGTTCAAGAATGACATGTAGTTTTATAGTTGAAAGTTTACGATAAGTAATCGCAAACTAGGCCGATATGCTCATACATCCACGAAATTTGGGCTCAATTAGTGGAGGAGGGTATGCTGAGAAGGTGGCTCAGCTATCTTCCAGTGCCGCCTGGTGTTTCTTTGAAGGATGCTGCTGCTTTCCCTGAAGTCGCCTGCACTGTTTGGTCCACCATTTTCATGACAAGTCGCCTTACTGCTGGGGAATCACTTCTGGTATACTTTTTAAGCCCATTTTATTTGTCTTGATGCATTATTGCTTAGTATGGTGGTACCCAAAACAACTCGATTGTTATGGTGATCCAGGTGGGATCATGAATTACACAATGTTTGTTAGCACTTTTGGATGTGATTCCATTGATGTTATCAATAGCTCTGTACCACATGTTACCTAAATGATACTTAAATCAGTCAACTTTATATTCTTTTCTGAGAAATGAATGACTTTGTGTTGTTTTACCTATATGCAACTATTTGAAACTCAGGTTCATGGGGGCTCTAGTGGCATTGGTGCATTTGCTATTCAAATAGAGCGAGTGTTTATCACAGCAGGTCTAGCTGAACCGTTTATTATTTTTTGACATGACTGCAAGTTTCTGTATTCATGTACTTTGATATTGATCACCAGATAGCGAGGAAAAACTAGCCTTCTGCAAGTCTTGGCGCTGATGTTGGTATCAATTACAAGATAGACGGCTAGGTTGCCCCAGTAAAAGCAGAAACTGAAAGTTACTTCACTTTCTAGTTATTACTAGTTTGGGATGGTTCTGCTTAGAGGATAATCAACGTATAGGATATGGTAGGTGTTGGTGTTATTCTGGATAGCATTGGAGCATCCTATTTCGAGAAAAATCTTGAGATCTTGAATTATGATGGAAGTTTTCTTATTGGATTTATGGGCGGAGTAGTTACAGAACTAAATCTACGAATTAGTAAACACGGCTTATGTTAACTAGTTTCAACTATATCAAGTAGTAGTCAAAGAAAAACGACTTTTTAACACGAGCAAGATGGGCACATATATATTCTATAGGGCATAGGACTAGTTTCAACTATATCAAGTAGTAGTCAAAGAAAAACGACTTTTTAACACGAGCAAGATGGGCACATATATATTCTATAGGGCATAGGACACACAGCAATTTTATTGAAATAGCTATAGCTATAGCTACATCTAGCTAGGTTGAAGTCAACAACTAGCAATATATAACATGCAATATATAAATGTCTCAGAGCATACTTTCTTGAAAGAGTTGACAACAACATAGAACTATAGAGGAGGATACAAGTACTGTTGCCTAAGGTCTCACGTACGGGGAACATATCCAGCTTAAAACAACCGAACTAGACTTTACGCAAGGCAAACCAAACGAAGGTAACAATAAAAATTAACCAGAAAAACAAACAAAGGTCAAAACGACCACACTCAGTACGTTGTACTCCCTGCAATAACCTACCAAACACCAAAGATTAAACCCCAACGTCTTATTTTATCCTCCTACCATACGTTACGATCTCCCATCTTCATGCTTCAGCAACGAGTTTAGCATTAGAAGAGAAGATTCGGTTAAGCGTAGCGGCCAAGCGGACCCCACCTTGGGCTAGCCTCTTCTCCACAACAGGAAGCCGAGATAGGAAGTATTCATCTACAATGACAACAACGGAACGGAGAATTAAATTACATGGAAAAGAAATATGCATGGTTCTAAGGATTTTAAGTTCAAATAGATAGATAGATAAGTAGATATATGATCATGTAGGAAAGCAATTACGTGCTGCGTGACAATATGTTGCATCCTAAGGATGATGCACTGATGCAGTATATTAAATTCATTTTTGACATGACATAGCAGATCACCGAAAGGAATAATATTATTTAAGGGTATATCATAGTTCCTAATTGTCTTTCATTCCCCATGTTATTCAAACCTTTCGTAACTTGCAAGTCTAACATGTGTGATGAAACCAACAACATGAGAAATATGTTCACACGTTCAGCACCATTTCTCACCATTCCGCAAACCTTTAATTTCATTTTTTTCCCCCTATAGTAGTGCAAAAGGGGTAATTATAAAGCCAAGATTAACCTGATGTCCCTGTAAGGTCTAACTTTGATGGTCTGAAAAAATTGAAAATAAAACAAATACTAAGTTTTCATCAGAACAGAGAAAAAATACCTCCAAGTTTGCTGCCGGATGTTACATTAGCATAAGCATAGTTGC
Source organism: Trema orientale (assembly GCA_002914845.1). Taxonomy (NCBI): domain Eukaryota; kingdom Viridiplantae; phylum Streptophyta; class Magnoliopsida; order Rosales; family Cannabaceae; genus Trema; species Trema orientale. Next base: position 3,840,395 of record JXTC01000002.1, read on the forward strand.
AAGCTGCTGTAATGCTTTCAGAAGCGTACCTGAAAAAAGCAATAGCAATTTTATCTCACCTAAACATATGTTCATGGTAACTTAGGTGAAATGAATTCCTTCACATACATAGAATCTAAGTTAGATTTTCCAAATTCCAATCTGAATTTTCATTGTGGCTTAAAGGTTATATGTTCATAAAAATCATAAACTTGTAAGGACAGGACTGAAGTCAATTTTTCAGTTATTTCTCATCCATGCCGTAATCAAGCATCTTAAAGAGTACACCATGTGAGAAATAAAAAGGTCGCAAATCGTACAGAAAACCACACGAACTTACGAATCTGGACAAACAGTTAGATTATTTGCGCAAGTTCCCCATGACGATGCATCATTAGACCATGCATTCTACAACCATAAAAACAGGTGGACAAAGAGTTAGAATTAAAATAAACAGAACATTCAAGTATCACAATTATACTCAGATAGCCAAAGATGATATGTAAAGCTAGATTACAAGAAGATTCATGAGACAGAAATTATCAGGGAAAAAGATATAGTACTTCAATTTTTTGTTGAATGGTCTGTGTCAGGTTTGTAAGGTCCGAATTATGGAATGACGCCAAAGCAGATTGAATAATCTTCTCATCCCATACCTGAAACAAAACCAAACCTCACTGAATATTGATTACTTAAATATGGTAAAAACAACACCAGACCTCATGGATATGAGAGTGAAATCGAGTAAAGATCCTTACACGGTAGAGGTTTGTCCCGGTACTGTACCATCGTACTTGTATTTTGTTACCACCTTTATCTCCAAGGAAACCGATATGTAGAGGCTGAAACATTTACATACAGCAGAAAGTTTAGAAAAATCTGTAATTTGATTCAGAAGGAATGGAGCAGGGAATAAAATAAGAAAGAACAACCATTCAACAGTTATTTCATTAGTTCATATACTTTACAACTGTTACTTAAAGGCTCAAACAGTTTGACATGGCTGTATATACTCTATAATTTTTGTATAACCATAAGTTTTGAGGGGCTTTTTAGGAAGAGCAAACCTGATGGACATCCCCAAAAAAATTAGACAAAAACAGAAGTGCCTCCGTTAGATTATCTGCCATCAAGAAAAGAAGCGATCAGAATATTATTTTTTAGTATGTGCACCTTTTTATCCAGTCATAACAGAGGTGCTTACATGTGGATTCTATGACGGAGCGCTGATAACCAGATAGCTGCTTTGTATAGTTGTAAATTGCACCAGTTACGCATCTATCTTCATTTCCAGCTGTGTCATAGCAGTCTCCTGTTATGAAGAGAGAGAGTTTTTCTTTTAAATAGGAAAGTTCAGCATAAATTTTTAGAGGGAAAGCTACCAATGTATGTAGGTACTTTTTTTTTTTTTTTCTAAATAAAATGAGGCTTAACTAATGACCACCATTTATTACAAATTAAAGGAAAATACTTATTACTATTCAATCTCCACCCCACTCATTAGGGATAATAAGTTTTTATGCATACCTAGTGTGACTCGAACTTAGGATCGAGATCTCAGGTAATGGATGTTTTTACACTTGACCCAACCCACTTAATCAATGTATGTAGGTACTTATGTCTTGATTATTGGCCAATCATATTCTAATTTGTGAAAAATAAAATATAGGAGATCAAAAATAAGAAAGAGAGATTTGCTAAGTTTACCGAGAATATATAAGCTTTCAAGATTTAGTCTTGCGGCCTAATTCACCTCTAGTTTACCAAATATTTTTTTTTTTTTACATATTTGCCTATTTCCTAAGACTATCCCCATTTGAATTTTCACCACATGATAGATCTATCTCATATGCTTAATTCAACATGTACAGCTCCTAATATTATGCTTGGATATACTTTCAATTTTTTTTTTATAAAAATTGGAAACAAAAATAAAAATTTTATTTATGTTATAAAAAAACTTGCTAAGTAACACATCAATTGACTTTTAATTTTTAAAAACAGAAAACATAAATATCCTTTGTAACTATAAAGTTCATTAGAAAAGTACTATTTTCAAAAGTTTATTTAAAAATATCATTTTTAAAATTTTCATTTAAAAAATTCCATCGATAAAAATACAATTTTTAGAATTTTATTTAGCAAATTATCACTTTTGAAAGCCTGTTTAGAAAAGTACCACTTTAAAGATTATATCTAAAATACCACTTTCTGGTTTACTTTGCCTTTAAAAAACTTTTGCAAGTGAAAAGATTAGTTTAAAAAAATTTTGTCTCCAATTTTTTTAAACAGAAAACAAAAATAATGTTATAAAGCATGTTTTCCAAAAGAAATTATAAATTTCTATTTATTTAAATAGAAAATAGAAAATAAATAATAAAGGTGATTTTATGGTGGATGTCCTTTTTTAATACTTTATTTTAAGAAATATCCATTTTTTATAGCTAAATAATCGATTATATGTATTTTTATACTTGGTATATATATTTAGATGCTAATTTTTATTTATGTATATAATATTTTACACTTGATACATATACTACTATATCGATTATTTAGCTATAATATTTAAAATACGGATATTTATTTAAAATTCATCTAAAATCCGGTCATTTTGCTATAAAAAGGCCCACATAGCACACTCCATCAAGTAATTGCTTAAATCATGAGTCTACCAAGTTCACAATGATGCAAAGACAAAGGCAAACACAGACAACACTATTTGTAATTGACAACACTATTCATCTAAAATCCGGTCATTCGCAATTCACGGATGTCGTACAAATTGACTTACTAGGAAATCTAGCGAGTCGCGGCGTTACTCTATGTTTTTTTCTTAATTTATTAAAAAAAAAAAAGAAAAAAGAGCGAAGAGAAAGTACTTTCTCTAACAAATGTTGTGAAGACCTTCACAGACCTTTCACATTTTTAAAAATAAAAAACTGCTACAAACAATAGGGATAATTGTAAAAAAAATATCATGATATTTGAGTATTTTGTAATTTAAACTCTAAATTTTAAATTCTATAAAATAATATATTGAGATTAAGAATTTCTGAAAATTAATAGCATAAGTTGATTTTTTGAATAACTTTAAATAATAAAAGACAATAATATGCTCAAAATTAAGAAGAATAATATAGTTTTAATAGAGGATATTATTATTTTTTCATTGCTAAAATTGGTCAAAAAGTCAGTTTAAAATATTAATTTTCAGAAATTCTTAATCTCAGAATATCATTTTGTAGAGTCTAAAATTCAGGATTTAAATTACAAAACACTCAAATTTGAATATTTTTTTGCAGTTGACCAACAATATTCATAACATAATTATTAATATTGTTTAACATCAAAAAGCTGGATACTCACTGTCGTAGTTATAATTACACGCAGAATCTGGTGTATTAGCATAGTGTAAAGCAGTGCTCCATCGTAACTTTTTGCCAACGTCGTCAGGCCAAGAGCAAACTGATGCGAGACTCCCATCAGCTGAAGCAGGAAGCAATTGCTGCACCGCAGCTTGAGCTTCTTCACTCAGATAATCCTGAAACCAAGCAACTTTGTCTCGTCAAAACTAAAGCATAGCTCAGCATAATACATTTCTTTTTTTCTTTTTTTCTTTTTTTCTTATAGACAAGGTAAGAAATCACTTCTTTGTCATTCCCCAAATATTTGTCCCCTATAATCTTTTGTGTCAAGATTTTCAGAAACCTTACAGGATTAGGCTAAAAAACTTTTATAAACCCTAAAATATATATATATATATATATATATCTTTCCTCCTAAAATTGTGTTTCAAACAAGGCCTTAGACTACATTAAAACTCGAACAATTACCTAGTATGAGAAGATCCACGTACCTAGTATGTTGAATAAAAGGGAATAAACAATCAGAGGAGCTAAGTGAGTTATTTTATTTGAACTGAGAATGGCCTATATATAGGCAATACAACTAGCTGACTTGAAAAAAGACTCAAACAACTATGACATAAAAATAGGACCATGAAACCACGACTAACTGACCTGCTGCAACTACATCAGAAGAACCAGGAAATAATAACATAAACCCATAACAACTTCCTAAGGACTAGGACAATAATAAACAACCACAGACCACTAACAACGAAGTCCTATTGACCAGGACAAATTTAATAAATGAATACTGCCAACAATCTCTCCCTTAAACTGATGTTCCAGAAATAACATTCAGTTTAATAAGAGCCAAATTTCAAAGAACTATCCCTCAAGGTGAATCAGCTGAAGTACACACACCAAGCTACCTCCTGAAGCTCTGGAATGCAGGGTATTTGAGAGGCTTGGTTAAGATATCAGCAATCTGGTTCTCACTTTTACAGTAAATGAGTTTAATGCCTCCATCATTCGTGAGATCCCTCAAGTAATGATACTTTACATCTATATGCTTGCTTCTCCCGTGTAGAACAGGATTTTTGGAAAGCTTTATCGCTGAACTATTATCGCAATAAATTGTAGTTGCTCCATCTTGCTTGAGATGCAACTCTTCAAGAATTTTCCTCAGCCAAATGGCTTGACATGCACACGAGGTTGCTGCAACAAATTCAGCTTCGGTGGTTGAGAGTGTAACTATTGGCTGCTTCTTGGAAGACCACGAAACAGCTCCAGACCCCAGCATAAAAGCATAGCCAGATGTGCTTCTTCTGTCATCTTGGTCTCCTGCAAAATCACTGTCAGTAAAGCCTACCAAGCTTGCTGTTTTCTCTTTCTTGTAGAGCAAACCAAACTCCATAGTTCCTTTCAAATAGCGAAATATCCTCTTGGCAACGAGAAGATGCATCTCCTTTGGGTCCTCCATGTATCTGCTTATGAGACTCACAGAGTACATTATGTCTGGCCTTGTTGCTGTCAAATACATTAAACTTCCCACAATTTGCTTGTAAAGAGTACTGTCAACCTTCTTTCCTTCATGATCCTTGCTTAACTTCAATCCACACTCCATTGGTGTATTCACTGGATTACAATTTTTCATGCCAAACCTGTCTAAAATTTCTTGCACATATTTCTTTTGAGAGATAAAAATACCAGTGGCAGATTGCTCCACTTCAATACCAAGAAAATAATGCATCATTCCAAGGTCAGACATATCAAATTCTATCATCATAGATTTCTTGAAATCATCAAACATAGTACTATCATTTCCAGTAAATATAAGATCATCAACATATAAACATACAATCATCATCTTTCCTCCATTTCCCATTTTAACATAAAGTGTATGTTCATATGGACACTTCTTAAAACCTGTCTTCATAAAATAAGCATCTATGCGACTGTACCAAGCCCGTGGAGCTTGTTTTAGTCCATATAGAGCCTTTCTTAATTTATACACTTTATGCTCACATCCGATCTTAATATAACCAGGAGGTTGATCAATAAATACCTGCTCTTCCAAATCACCATGCAAGAATGCCGATTTAACATCCAACTGAAAGATAGGCCATGAGTTTTGGGCTGCCAATGCAATCACCATTCTGATTGTATCATGCCTTACAACAGGAGCAAATACTTCTTTGTAATCCACACCAAACTCTTGCTTGTACCCTTTTGCTACCAGGTGCGCTTTATACTTATCAACTTCACCATTCTCCCTCAATTTCGTCTTGTAAACCCATTTGACACCAATGGTTTTTTTGCCCCTTTGGAAGATCGATTAACTCCCAAGTGCGATTCCTTTCTATGGCTGAAATTTCTTCATCCATAGCCTTGCGCCATTTTGATTCTTTGACAGCAGCTTCGAATGTTGTGGGATCACAGTCTGAAAAAAAAGCATAATATGTAAGAGAATTTTCAGACATGTCAATACCAGCTACCTCATAGTCTTGCATCCATGCTGGCCTCTTTCTAACACGCTGAGGATGTGAACTTGTTGTTACATCAAAAGACTTATCAGGTTCTGCTACTGTTGATGAAGTTTCAGCAACTGTAGAAGTCCCATTGGGTGAATTTTCAGGTACAAAAGCTGCTGGACTTTGTTGTTGTAGGGACTGCTGCCTTTCTCCTTCATTTTCACCATCAAAATTTGTTGAAATTTGCTGTCCAATGGTATTGCAGCTCCATGACCAAGTATTTTCTTCATCAAAAATGACATCACGACTAATTACGATTTTCTTGGTGACAGGATTATATAATTTATAAGCTTTTGAATAATCACTAACACCAAGGAAAACGCATTTTTCTCCTTTGTCATCAAGCTTTTTCCTTTTTACATCTGGGATATGGGCATAAGCAATACACCCAAAGATTCTGAAATGATCTACAATCGGTCTACGTCCACTCCAAGCTTCCTCCGGTGTCATATCCTGAACAGCAAAAGTAGGACTTCTGTTCAAAATATGAGAGCTCCAATTGACTGCTTCAGGCCAAAAACTTCTTCGAATACCACTTCTTCTCAAAAGACTTCGCACCATATTTAGAATTGTGCGATTTTTCTCTCGCAAACACCATTCTGTTGTGGTGTGTAGGCTGCAGTCAGCTGCCTTCGTATTCTATGCTTATCACAGAAATCACCGAATTCTTCCGAGTTATACTCTCCACCACGATCAGTGCGCAATACTTTTATTGGAGTACCAGCTTCCTTTTCAACTAGTGCTTTGAAACTTTTGAAAGTTGTGAGAGCTTCAGATTTTTCATGCAAAAAATAAATCCAAATTTTACGACTAAAATCATCAATGAATGATATAAAATATCGTTTACCTCCATTTGACATTGGAGTTATCGGCCCACACAAGTCAGAATGCACTAGCTCCAGCACCTTTTTAGCCCTCTGAGATTTTCCTTTTGGAAATTGATTGCGAGGTTGTTTGCTAACAACACACTCTTCACAAACTTGAGTAGGTGTAGAAATTTGTGGTAGTCCATCTACCATATTTTTTTGTTGCAAAGTCTTTAACCCGCCAAAGTTCAGATGTCCATACCGAAAATGCCATAACCATGCTTCTTCCTTTAGTCTTGCAGAGAAACATGCATGAGAAGTGTTATTGAGATGAAGCGGAAACATTCTATTTGCAGTCATATTGACTTGAGCAATTAGACCCAGTTTTTCATCTATTATTCTGCAGACTCCTCCTTTGATAGAGACTTCATACCCCTTCTCTTGTAGTTGGCCAACACTAAGCAATTTTGTTTTCAAATCCGGAACAAATAGCACATCAGCAATGTTCTGAAGGGAATTTCCCTTGGTTCGGATTGTTACTTTTCCTTTCCCCATAACAGAGATTTTAGAATTGTCTCCAAACTTCACATTATCACGAAAGGACTCATCCAACTCTGAAAATGCAGATTTGTCGCCACACATATGATTGCTGCAACCTGTGTCTAAATACCACAGATTCTGATTGGCCTCCTCTTTGGCACAACAGGCCAACAAAAGAGAAATTTCTTCTTCCTTCTCTACATAGTGAGATTGTTCATTGCGTCCTCTAAACATATTTGTGCGACATTCTGATTGATAATGGCCGTATCTATGACATCTAAAGCACTCAACATTTGACTTGTCTGCTGGCATTTGTCTGTTGGTAGTTGAATGGTGGCCTCCTCGTCCTCTTCCTCTTCCTCTTCCTTGAAATTGATTATCTTGGTATGAGTTGTGTTGTTGGTTTCCACGTTCGTTGTTTGCTCTGCCTCCATCTCTATTGCCTCGTCCTCCTCTTCCGCTACCTCCAACTCTGTTGCCTCGGCCTCCTCTTCCTCTTCCTCGATCTGCTGATTGATTTGGTATGGTAGCATTGTTGTCAGTTGAAGCCTTTAGAGCTTGCTCCTCCTTGTCCTGCTGAATCATTTTTTGCTCATGAACCAGTAATGAACCTTGTAGTTCATCAATTGAAAACTGATCAAGATCCTTTGATTCTTCAATTGAACACACCACATAATTGAACTTTGGTGTCATCGATCGAAGGATTTTTTCAATTACTGTCACGTCCTCAATCTTCTCGCCATGAACCCGCATCTTGTTGATAATTGCCATAGTCCTCGAGAAGAATTCAGAAACGGACTCTCCTGATTTCATTCGAAGCGTTTCAAACTCCGAACGAAGTGCTTGAAGCTGCTGCTTTTTTGCCCTTACTGAGCCTTAGAATTTCTTTTTCATAGAATCCCAAATCTGCTTAGAAGTTTCTTTGCTAAGAATAGTTTCTAAGATAGATCGATCAATGGCCTGGAACAAATAATTCTTTGCCTTCAAATCCTTTAACTTTAGTGCTTCTAACTCTGTTTTTTGTGCCTCTGAAAGTGCCACACCAGCTGCAGGTACTTCTATTCCAGACTCAACTACATTCCAGTATTCTTTAGATCTCAAGAAGTTCTCCATCAGCATGCTCCAGTGATCATAGTGACCATCAAATCGTGGAATGGCCGGCTGCACAAAGTTTTCAGAAGCCATATGCTCACTGCTGTGTTTGCAAACAACAAGAATGTAAAAGAGAACAAATAAAGCTGCTTGATGCTTTTAATTATTATTATTTTTTTTTGATGGACTCTGTGGCTCACGTTTCTCACTCTCTTTTTTTGACTCTTTGACTCACTTTTTGTAGAACTTTTGACTCACACCTACCCTCTCAACTGGCTCGGATACCACTGTTGAATAAAAGGGAATAAACAATCAGAGGAGCTAAGTGAGTTATTTTATTTGAACTGAGAATGGCCTATATATAGGCAATACAACTAGCTGACTTGAAAAAAGACTCAAACAACTATGACATAAAAATAGGACCATGAAACCACGACTAACTGACCTGCTGCAACTACATCAGAAGAACCAGGAAATAATAACATAAACCCATAACAACTTCCTAAGGACTAGGACAATAATAAACAACCACAGACCACTAACAACGAAGTCCTATTGACCAGGACAAATTTAATAAATGAATACTGCCAACATAGTAACCATTTTTTTTACTTTTTTGAGATATTCAACTCACCTCTGCTATCTTACAAGTAGTATAATGACCATCACTTCCCCATCCTAGAATTCCTGGAATCAATAGCAGAAAAACAAGTTCCGTTCCGATCAACCATAACCCCTGTCTGTACATATTTGCCTGTAACAACTAGCAAGGTAAAAGATATGTTTTGGGCAGCTAGCAGTAGTAGCACACACTTGACGAATGATACACACATCTATATACAAGAGGGACCCTATTTTCTTAACAAACAGAAATAAAATAAATAAAATAAAAAATAAAAATAAAAGAAAGGGAGACCCTATTTTGTCAAGCACTCTAGCTTAATAACGGGACAGTCTTTTTTTTCTGCTCGTTAATAATGGGGCATTCTATATCCATTTATTTACGATTATACCATTACCTTTTTGCTCAAACGAAAAACACTCATTTAGAACAATTATTTATGCAATTGCTACCTGTTCATGTACACAAAAATCTCTATGCGTTGCATTTGAAAATCTCACTATTGCTTACTTTTAGTGATATTTATAAAGTTAAAAATATTTGTAGCAAGTGTCGGATACTCATTTAAAATGTCACTATGTCATTTATAGTAGCATTTTTAAAATACTACTAAATTGTATTAGTGATACTTTCGAATGTGACTAAATTATTTAATTAATAAAAATATATTTTAAAATTTTCTAAATAAAGGTTTCATTGGCCTTCTAAAAACATTACAAAAGCATATTAACGAAATGTCACAAATCTAGTCATAACCAGAATTTGGTATTAGCCACAAAAATTTGGTTTAATAAAAGTTTCTTTTTTTTTTTGGTAACTAAAAACTGATATATTAATAATTTATTTTTTTAATTGTAAAAAAAAAAAAAAAAAAAACCTTGTTGCTAACGTTTGGAAATTGCTAATTGTTATCAATAGGTACATTTATCTCATGTAAATAAATTGAATTTACACGAAATTGAATTAATTTTCCCGGATTTATTTTTCTACTACTATATCGTATTCAATGAAATAATTCCAATGTAACCCCTTAAGTTTAAGGGTATTTGGGTCTTTTGACCTAACTTTAAAAAAATTAAAAATTATTAATTATCAAGTGAACTTGGACGGAATGTGTGACTAGATTCACTGGGGCAAAAGTATAAAGAAAGTTACAAAATGAGGACTAAATTGAAATTAATTAAGGATGTAAATGAAAGAAATTTATCAGAAACCTAGTCAAAGAGTAAATACGAAAACAGTGCCTTTAACTGAACTTCTGACAGGTGGCGCTACAGTTTTATAATTGCTTTTAAAATCCTCAACTCTCCTCTCTTTTTCCTGCGAGTCCCCGAAATTGGACGAAACAGAGCTCCCTCTGCAGCCGAGAACCGCCGTCACACCGGCGACTTTTCAGCCCAACACGTCTACCCACACCATCCATCGGTGGCCATCGAAGAGAACCCGACCAACCTCGTCGCTCCTCGTGCATGGTGAACGGAGCTGGAGTGCCACAAAAACAACGCCCGTCGTGGCATTTTCTGGTCAAGAACTGATCATCCGACATCAGCTTCACTCACCTCTGGCACGTGAGGTCTTCTCTCGAGCTCGCCGTCTGTTTCCAACCAGTCATCGATGACAACTCGCCGCCGATGAGTATTTTCCAGATTTTGCGATTTTTTTAATTTAAAATATGATATTTTTATAATTATTTTTGTAAAATTATTATTTAGGACGTAAAAATTATACGTTGTATTAGAGGAGTTAAAATCATGAAAAGGCGTTAAAACGATATCCGGAAGTTGTTAATTTTTGAATTGAAAAAGTTGACATTTTTCTAAATATTTTGAAAAGGTGATAGTTTTGTAACTTTCAAATTTTTAATGGCTCGGGACCTCGAAACTGAATTCTAATTTCGAATTTGGACTCAGTGAGGTCAAGAGACGAATTTTGATATAAAATATGACTATAATTCGAAGTGGCACAAAAATTAAGGCACGTGGTTCGTGAATCGTGCCATTTTGCGTACCACAGGCTGGGTCTCGTCTCGGGACCCACTTTTGACAAATTATATATCTAACCTAGTATTTTTGGGTACTCTGAATTCAGTGATAACCTCCGTTTCTTAATCTGAAGCTCTACTAGAGTCACTTTTTCAAGTGAGCTTACTAGGATCTCGAAACGACTGTTCGAGCACTCAAGTGACCAACGGGAGTTTTTTCGAATGTCGTTAGCTTGGTATAGCTACCATGTTGAGGTAGAAGATCAATTATCTGATTTTATACTTGTTTTGATTTATAATTGAATTATAATTGATTTATAAAAATCGTGATTTACGCAATAGTTTAATAAATTGTGGAAACACATTGGATTATACTAGGATTGAACTGTATGATTTTATATACATATTTTTTTTTAATTGTGATTATGGGGTAATACAGCAGTGTGCTACCCATGTTAACAGTAAATTCCAGAATAATGCCAAGTGGTATTTTTAAAGCATTGTTTGGTGAATATTTTGTATGGTTATTACATATCCTGTTACATATTGTACATACCATAGGATCACACACTTGAGTTCTATTGCATCACGGTAGTTTAGATCACTGGCGAGTTGCTGTAGCACTAGGTGAAAGACCTAGACTCCTGCACAGGTTTTTGGCTGACACACCTTCGGATAGTATCAGGATGCTGGGTACATTTGGTAAAGGGTATTATAGGGCCGCGATGAGAGGATAAGAGGTCACTCATTTATATTAGTTGATGCATAATATGTACAATCATGTGTTCCTGATTTATATAATTGTTTTATAAACTTGGTTTATAAATGGATTTTGGAAAATTTATTAACTATGCAAGTTTGGTAAAAATTACATCTATTCAAAAAGGTAATTGAATTTTTACTGAGCATGCGAATGTTCACCCCCCCTACTTCTCCTACTTTCAGGTTTTTGATTATCTGAAGTAGTCGTCTTGATGGATAGATAAGCTGTGCAGCTTATGTATGCAGTTCTACTCTTAATCCCTGGTGAGTATTTATACTCTGTTAACTTTCTTTCCTTATTCAACTATTTAGCCAAGATTAGAAAATCTACTAAATGGGTGTATGAGGATAGTTTTATTATTATTTTGAGTACTTGAAACTATAAGTGATTTTATGTAACCTATTTTGGATATTGAATATATGATTTAATAAAAGTTTATAAATAAAGTAACTAGAAACTCTCTCAAACTTTAATGGATATTTTTTCAAAATGATTAAAACTAATAAGAGTTTTAATGGTTATAGAATTTATAATGATTTAAGGACTAAAATGAAATTCTTTTGTACTTGATTTCTCTTGAATTTCATAAAATCAATACTTAATTATATTTTCACATAAAATTACTAGAAGTTACGGCTTTGGATTTCCAATCGTGATAGTAACATCAACAACAAATAAAAATCTAGAAAAATTAAAAAAATATATTTATTCATAATACAATTCAGTTTATAAGAATTCAAAATTTACAAGAAAAAAAAGTGTATAATTTAAGATCGACTATACAATAAATCATCTGCTAAATTGATACATTTTCTTGAATTTGTGATCTTTTTTCTCCCATCTTATATGCATATCTCATCATGTTTCATGTTCCTGGAAAAATAAACAAATGAGAGAAATAAGTAATATTTTACTATAAAAAATAATATAGAAGTATCTTATAGAAGTAGAAAGAAGAGATTTACTTATGAAATTATATAGGCGTGTGCTTTCAATTTCATTGTGAGTTCATACTTCTTGAATCATCACTTTTTTAATCTTTGCTAGAAACAGTTGTATCACATGAACTTATTGTTCAGATCAATAAACCTAATAAATAATACAAACAAAACGTTAAAACTACTGATAAAATCAAAATAAATCACTAGTTTTAAAATGAAATATGAAATTTAAAAAAAAAAAAGGAAATGACTTACTAGTGCTAGAAAAAAGAAAGAAGATGAAGATTGTGAAAAGTGTTAGCATTTGAATATATTTATTATATTAAATAAAAGAATATCTCTACTGTGTATAAACCGCTTAAGGAGATGGGGAATATTTTCATATTTATGTCAAAAATATGTGTAAGGTATAGTTAGTAGAAAATGCGCATTTGCAGTGTACAAACAGCATTTTATACATGCTAATTATGTGAGGATTTGGTGGAGAGGTTGGTGAGCCTAAACCTATAAATAGAGGCTTAATTCTCTTCATTTCTTTATCCTAGAGTGAGTGAAAAATACCAAGAGTGAGATTAAAAGTGAGTTTTATTCTGAGAATTAGAAAATTCTCATGGGTGTATTCGGTAATCATTGGGTAGAAAAGAGGAAACTGTAGGATTGTATGAATTTTTCATATAGTAGAAGTCTTTTTTGAGGGTTGTGGTTTTTTCTCCTAAGTTGAAAGTTTTTCCACGTTGAATCTTATGTTGTGCTTATTGATCTTATTTATGTTTTAATTTCTCTATTTTTCTTGACATTTCTTTGAAGTAGTATCCTAGGCATAGTGAATCTGGGTGGTTAGATTTCTAACAACTTGTATCAGAGCGAGGTTATAGTAGGTTCTTCAGTGTACTAGAGCTTAGTAGTAGTCTAAGGAAATTCTGTCTAAGGAGGTTAGGTTCTAAGTAGGACTGTTGTGACCTTTCCAATCTTTTTTAGGAATTTTTCTTAGTGGTGTTTTATCAAGCATAAAGTGCAAATTAATATGTTAGGAATCAAGTATTTAACTCCAATCAGAGCTATAGTGGAGAAATTTGACGGCAACATCAACTTCAGCTTGTAGCAAGTTCAAGTCAAGGATTTGCTTATTCAATCTGGTCTACATAAAGTTTTGAAGGACAGAGATAATTCTGAAAAATCTAAAATTAGCGATAAAGACTGGGAAGATCTAGACGAGAGAGTTGCTAGTGTGATATGGATGTGCTTGGCAAGAAATATTCTAGCAAATGTGCTTGGAATATCTACAGCTAAGGGTCTTTGGGAAAATATTCAAAAAATTATACTGGGTAAAAGGTATCTTAAATCGGATGTACCTGAAGGAGTAGTTTCTTACACTAAGTATAAGTGAAGGTACAACAATATCATATCATTGAAGTGTCTTAAACAACATCGTTTCTGAATTAGAGGCTATTGGAGTTAAGATTGATGATGAGAATAAGGCATTGCAACTTATTTGGCCTCTTCTATCTTCCTATAAATATATGAAGCCAATTCTGATGTATAGGAAGAAAAGTGATTTTTTCAGAAGTGATGAGCAAACTCTTTTCTGAAGAAAGAAAGCTGAGCAATAGTGGAGGTAATATATCATCTGAATGCTTAGTATTAACGGTCGATAAGAAGCAAAGAAACAATGGAAGAAGAATATCATTTGCTAGACGTGCGCAAAGTCTGGGCATGTAAAAAAAAATTGTCTAAAAGTTGGTACAGGTTTGGCTAGAAGCTCCAAGTCTTATAAAACTGGTAATGTTTTCTTCTATGATGAAGGCCAAAGTGATATCCTGTGATAAGGAGATGTACATCCTTATGGCATGTCGTTAATGCCCAAAACTACCATAAAAGAGGATGTAAAATTAGCGGCGGATTCATAGTTCACAAGTTTACACACGAGTATTAGTTTGGCATTGATACAGAGTGCGTGGTGAATAGTGTTGATGGCTGATGGATTTCTGAAAAAGCCAAACGTGGGAGTCAGCACTATAATTATCAGCAAGATTTTTCGACATTAGCTAAGATGAAATTATTAAAATTCGTCAATTCTAAGTGGTGTACTCATATGGTAGAGTATGATTGTCAGTAAAGATAATGATAGCAATAGAAGCTATGAGATGAGCGGTCAGTAAAGACAATGATAGCAATAGAAACTATGAGATGAGCCCTTACAATGATCGTGTGTGAAGATATGATTGAAATTAAGTCTTCAAGTGAGATATTATTAGCATTTAAATGTATATATTACATTAAATGAAAGAATATCTCTTCTGCGTACAAATCACTTGAGGAGATGGGGGGATATCTTTATATTTATGTCAAAAAGATGTATAAGGTATAATTGATAGAAAATGAGTATTTGCAGCATACAAGCAGCGTTTTATATATGACAACTATGTGATGATTTAGTTGAGAGGTTGTTGAGCCTAAACCTATAAATAGAGACTCAATCATCTTTATTTCTTCATCCCAGAGTGGGTGAAAAATACCAAGAGTGAAAGTAAAAGTAAGAGTTTTATTCTGAGAGTTATGGAGAAAATTATCTTCGGTGTATTCAGGGATTATTAGATAGAAGAGAGGAAACTATATGATTATAAGAATTTTTCATATAGTGAAAGTTTTTTCTGAGGGTCATATTTTTTTTTTTTTTCATGATTTGGGAGTTTTTCCACATTAAATCGTGTGTTGTGCTTATTGATCTTGTTTATGTTTTAATTTTTTTTTGAAGTAGTATCCTGGGTATAGTGAATTTGGGTGGTCAGATTCCGAACAAAAAGAAAATAAGATGAAATTATGAGAGGAAAACTTAAAAAAGATAGAAGCAGAGAAAACATAGGAGTTAGTAGCTAGTGGATGAGTTACTCTTTTATCTTTAAATTTTGCTTTTTTTTTTCCATTATGGTTGTATTATAAATTTCAGAAACTCTAAAAAAATTTCAATTTAAAATTTACTAAAAGAATTTAAATTTAAAATTTACTAAAAAAATTTAAATTGAAAATTTACTTAAAATTTTCGAAAATCTGAAAAAGAAAATTCAAATTCTTTTGTTGAGTAATATCAAATTTGAATTCTTAACCAACCACCTTTATCAAAACACACATTTTCAGATTAAAATTTTATAAATTATTATTATTTTAGTTACATAAACCTATAATTTATCCTATAGAAAATTACAATAGTTGAACAATTGTAAACTGAAATTTGCGTATCCAAGGTTTTTTTTCGTTTTTTTTAATAAGAATTTATTCTTGAGATAATAGATTTATAATAAATCACTTCTTCTCGGAAAAATAACTTTTTTTTTTTGAAAAAATAGTATTTAACTAATGACCTCCACTTATTACAAATTAAAGAAAAATACCTACTACTGCCTAATCCCCACCCCATATAAAAATAACTTATAACTTCATATCTGTGTTATTTTTATATGAACATTTCTAGTTTTATATTAGTTTTTCAAATCGTTAAACTTCTGTCGAAAACAAATTAATTCATTTTAATTAAATTGAATATGATAAATTAATAAAAGAATACGAGAAACGTATGAAGTATCTCTCTCTCTCTCTCTCTCTCTCTCTCTCTCTCTCTCTCTCCCTCTCTTTCCCTCTCTCTCTCTCTTTCTTTTTTTCACAAAAAAAAAAAGAGAGAGTATAGTTTACGTTTAAAAATTTTCTTTTCATTTTATTCTATTTCCTAAAATTATCAATAATTTCTAGTTTTCTAAAAAAATTATTGATATTTTGAAATGTTACTAAATCTAAAATTTAGTTTTATTTTTCAAATGCTACTAAATTCAAATTTAGTGACATTTTTAAAATACTACTAAATCAACATATTAATGATATTTGAAAAGTATCATTCAAGATAAATTTTAGAGATGCTTATTAAATGTTGGTATATTTAAATTTTTTTAAAAAAATTCACAATATTGTAATATCCTTATAAATTACTGACATTTTTCAGCAAATGCTACTATACGTATTGTGACATTTTTAAGGATAATATCACTAAAAGAAGGGTTAAGTAGACAATTACTATTTTTTTCAAATATTTAACTAAATTTACCACAATTATTAGATTCTACCACTTTTGGGAGGGAATTAGTCAAGAATCTGTCAAGAATTCATTAAGAATCTGTTAAGAATCCATTAAGAATCTGTCAAGATTACCACTGACGTCAAGAATTCATCAAGAACCCGTCAAGATCGTCGCTAATGTCAAGAATTTATCAAGAATCCATCAAAAATTCATCAAGATCGCCGCTGATATCAAGAATCATTCAAGAATCTGTCAAGATCGTCAAGAATTCATCAAGAATTTATTTTAAAAAAATAATATGGTGGAAGATTTAATTAATGAGAAAAAAAAAGTAGTATACAGTTATGACACAAATCGTTTCCCTCTGCACTTTTTTATAATTCATTTTTCACTTTTTATTTAATGCTTGTCTTTGTTATCAATTGTACCCAGGGCACAGGTTATCATTTTTATTTTTAATTTTTCTTTTTGCATTTTTCTTAATATATTGTTTTGCTTTCACAAAGAAAAAATCATTTGTTTTTTCTTAAATTTTTTTCCCTAAAAAGTATTCATCAAATCAAAAATCCAAATATAACATGTATATATATATATTTATAATTGGAATTTTTTTTGGGTTAAATATATATTTTTTATTTTTTACGTTTGGAGTTTAAAATTGAGTTTTAAATTTTAATACGTGAATTTTAACAATTAAATTCTCATGTCTGTGTGTTTTTAAATTCGCTGCCTTTTTTCTTACAATGGAATGTACGGGGTTAGTTTTATTAGTTTATATTGTCCTTTACAGATGTGTGGCTGGTTTAAGTGTAATTATCTATGTTGGATTAATAACTTAACAAATTAATCCATAGAACAAATATAGCATATAATCTATATGAATATCCATAAATATCACTTAGACCGTGAAGCCACACATATAACAGGATACACATATAAATCATCAAGTATACATGTTGACATTAAAGAAAAGATATAGAACGGCATATCAGAATCCATTGGTGTAGCAAACTTTGGGTAACTTGTCTTCTAAGATAACAGAACTAGAATGGTGTTCCTTGGTTTCTATCTGGATGGGGAAAGGGGAATCTGACGTACCTCAACTTCGACTGGCCCACCACCCGATGCAAAATTGGTCCTGTACCGAACCTCGTCCTCACCGTTGGCAAAATTATTCCTCATGGTCTTCTTATGATTAAGGCTATGTTTGATAGGAGGGATGAAGAGTAGGAAGATGAAAAATTAAGGATGGATGGAGAATGTGAAAGAGGGAGAGGAGAGTGATAATCATCTATTTTGTTTGGTAAGAAAGATAGAGAGTAAGAAGGATGGAGAATATTTATTCATGAAATTACTACAATACCCATTTTATAAGTATTTAAATAATTATTTTAGAGGATATATATATCAATTCATTTTTTTTTTCTTCAATTCTCTCCAATCTTCCAAAGTTGGAAGGATGAGATTTTGTGAGCTTGGAGGGAGACTTTCCCCCTCCACTTCACCTCCCCTTCCATCTCTCGCTCCCACCAAATAAAGGAAGATCCACTCCTCTCCCTCCAACCCTCTTCATCCTTCCACTCATCCATCCTACAAAATAAAGCCTAAGTTGCAAGGGCCACTGGCTTTTTCCCAAATTTATTTTTCTCTATCAAATGAACCGGAAGAGCAAGGATGATAAGGGCTAGACCCAGAAATTTTATTTCCACCTAATAGGTCATGTGTGCGGCACATGTATGTTTCACAACTAAACTTGACAGATTTCATTAAGGACTTAAATGTTACTAAACTATATAGTTTGGGGATTTAAGTGCTATAAAAAAGAAAGTGAGGATCTAAGTGAGACTATTGTGAAAGCTTAGGGAATCCAGGTGATATTAAACCAAAAGAAAAAAAAAAAAGGTATAATTGTAAATAGGGGATGGCTACGGTAGGGGCGTCCCTACGTAGGGTCATGCCTTAATTATCGTTGGATGGGAATCTGTGGGGAATAACGGGAATCTGTGGAGAATCTATTTATATACAGATTCCCATCCAACGGTGAATAGACAGGGCCCTACGTAGGGGCGTCCCTACTGTAGACGCGCCCAAGTAAATAAATGGATATAGGATGTCCGTTATTAATCTAGGAGTCATTGCCATGAAGGTCACGTGTCAATTTCTTAACACAGCAACTGAAATAGAGTGTGATGAATGGGCAATTTGGTATAAAGATGGATTTTTTCTAGGGGCAATTTGGTCTAACAATTATGACTGACGTCAACTTTAAATGTAAATTTAATGCATTATCATCATTATTTGTTTGGGTGGTGGAAAAAAAAAAAGAGAGGGTATTGAGAATAGATTTGATTCTCTCATTGATTGGTACGATTACGAAGTACTTGAAATGACGGGAGGATGTGCAAAGAAAAAAAAAAAAAAACGTGACCTCTTTGCTTTTTGGGGAAAACTGGAGGGAAAGTAAAAATACTTGGGGTAGCTTCTTTTACAACAAACAAAACACAAACAAACAAAACGAGTCCCACCAGTATGGAATTATTGGAATGTGGCAGTTGGAAGGATCAAAAGAATTAATGAGGTGTAATAAATTCCGACAAAAAAAAGGAGAAAAACTCACACATATTAATATACCAGCATCCAACAAGATAATGTATGACTAGACATTTTATATATATGTTCAGTACTTTCGAGACGTGTAAATGAAATTCAACTATGTACATTTTATATACCAGTTTGTGGGACGTGCCATGCGTACTTAACATTTTTTTATAAATTAAATTGGTCTCGTCCTAATATTGTTATAAATTTGAAGAAGAGATGAAATAAAACACAATCGTACATATATGTACATATATGTATACATCTGTTTTTGGAAGAGAAAACAAACAAAGAAAAAGAAGGAAAAAAAGGCACATACATTAAGGGAAAAAAATTGAAGAATATGTCATTGTCACGGACTTAGCTGTTGAGGAGTTTTTCACCTTGAATAACTCATATTTATTAGTCATGTACCAAGCTTCTGAGGCTAGAAAAGGAAAGAACATAAAAATAAGTTGTCATAAATTTTAATCGAAAACAAAAAAAAATAAATAGTTTTTAAAATGAATACTAAGATGTGTACATAAAATATGTACGTAAATGTAGCAAAAAAAAAATTAAATAAACAAATGTAGACTTCCTAAGAGTTTGGTGTGAAGAAATGTATTTTTATAAAGAAAAAATTACTAACCTTTGTTTTAAATTTCTTCAGAAGATTGTTATCATCTCTAGTCAGCAATATCTATTTAAATATGCCATGGAGTAAATTTTTCGTTGTATTATTACTTTGTTAGTAATAAAATTTCATCATACACAATACTTTACGTATACTTTTCATTCCATATATTCAAAACATCGGGTTTTATAAGAATTTTAAGATCTTCAGCTGTTTTTACTCTAGATAATGCAACATAAAGTTGATCATGAGAAAATACTGGTTGTGGAAGATATATATCTATAAAGTCGAGAGCTTGCCCTTGAGCTTTATTTATAGTCATTGCAAAACTCAAGCGTATTGGAAATTAAGTTCTTTTGAATGAGAATGGAAATTTTTTATTTTTAATTGGTATGAATGGAATTCTGGGTATAAAAACTCTATTTCCATAATAATATCCGGTTGCTATTAACTAAATCTTTCTCTTAACTAAACCAAAAACCAGCTACTAAATTTTGATCTTCTTTCATCCAAGTAGTTCAATATAGATGAGAAGTAGAGCTATCCAAGGAGCGTAGACAAGACATCCAAGCATGGTTTTCTAGTGATCTAAAGTGAGTTCTTGAATTGTTTTTAAGAATTTAAGTTTGAATATTAATTTTCAAGGCTTTTGGTGATGATTTAACCTTGTTTATGATGACGTGCTATAATATAAGAAGGCTGAAGAGTTGAGGTGATTATCTTATGGTGGTGGTGGTATAAAGTTTGAAAGAAACTACAAAGGTAAAGATATTAAACTTTATGATTTTTGATGATCATGGTTACTATTTGAGGCCAAAGTGCTATAATGATGTAATAAGTATGGGTGAGTCGTGTTGGTACTTGTTTTTGGCTAGAATTCTAATGTTGTCATGATGCAAATAGCCATGCATACAAATGATATATGAAATAGACCTAAAATACTAAGTCGGTAGGTCTGAAATTGACTAAATATGCCTTAAATACAATCTGTCCGAGAATTGAAATAGATTTTCAAGATTGTTAAGATGAATATTCAAATGATATCTATGCCTAGATTTCAAGATATTTCGTGTAGATATGTTTAAAATCAAAAATTAGCTCATTCGAGTATGTGATGAGTGACTTACATTCAAAAAAATGCCTAAAGGTTTTTCTACCAATTAGAATATTTCACTGGACCTCCGTTACTATTTGTAATTTTTTTTGGGCCTTAGACTTTGAACCGGTCTCTGATTTTTGGATATATTATATTAGACTTAATAAGCTTTAAAAGTTGGTGTCACTCATATTTTTACGATAAATATTCAGTGAGTAGTGATTTTTGCAATATGGGAAGTGAATCTGCTCTAAAAAGTTGAAGGATAGTTTGTATAATTTTGCAAATGACTGAATATTTTCATGCAAATTAAGGCTCAATGATATTTTTTTAAAATAGTAGAGTGAGTAAGCTTTCCAACATGGTAAAATTAGGCTAATGGCTTTTGTAAATAAAAAGATACAAATGATGGCGAAGAGGGTCGTTACAAGATTCTTCTAATAATAATATAGCTTATGATAATAATGTAGCTTATCATCCACTCCAAAGCATTGTATTTTTAATTGCACATTATTTATATATCGTGCATATGTGTTTACATTGAGTATAATGGTCTACTGAATTGTTATTTATTATGGTTTAATGGTATTTATATTAGTTTCGTTATGATCACCCAAAAAAGTATTTTATATTTGGAAAAAAAAAAAAAAACTTAATACGAGTATTGTATCAGCTAGCATATAAAGTAAACTGCACAATTTATATTAAATTTGTTATCATCATCCTTTCAAAAAAAAAAAAAAAAAACTTAAGGCGAGTACTGTATTAGCTTGCATATAGAGTAAATTGCAAAAAAAAAAAAAAAAAAATCCCAATTATGACTAATTTGCATTTTTAACCTTATGTTTTGGCATCTGCAAAATAATACTTTCCCATTTAAAATTTTAATAAATTTATATCTTTCGCACATAAAACAAGCAGACCATACCCCTAAAGGTGGCAAAATAGGCATGTCGGGCCAGGCGGACCCGCCCAAACCGGGTTTGGGAGGAAAAACGGGCCGGGCCGGGCCGGGCTGGCCTATTTAAGAAAGTAAATTTTAAAAATAGAGCCCAAACCGGCCCGTAGGCCCTCCGGGCTCCTAGGCGGGTCGGGCCCGAATGAGCCAAAACGTACCGGTCCGTTCTTGGCCTAATTTAAAGAATTAAAAAAATCTAAAAAAATAAGAATATTATTTTTATAATTGGTTAAAAATATTAAAAATTTTAAAAGTAAATTTATGAAAAAATAAATAATATGTTATGTTTTTTTTCCTATTAATAAAAAATTAAAAATAATTAAATAAGCTAAAAGTATATAAGTTGAATGATTGATAAATAAAAATTTTAAAACAAAAATCTTAATAAAATTATTTAGAATTAGATTAAAATTTGAAAGTGTGAAAAAATAGTGAGAGAATGTGTATTTATAAATATTGAAAACAATTTTGTATTTAAATTTATTTAAAAAAATAAAAAAAAATTATTTTTGGCTAGTCGGACCAGGCCGACCTAACGGATCTAGATATATAGGTCGAGCCTAGCCCGTTCTAATGCAGGCTGAGCTGGGCCGATCCGTAGGCCACAATAACAGGCTCTAGGCCGACCCGTTTGGCACCGCCCGTTTTGACACCTTTATATACCCCTAACCCTAACCCTTAAACTGATTATAATAAAAAATAAATGAAATAAAGTAATAAACAAACAAAAAAATATATTTTAAAATAAATTAGAGAAAAAAAGCATTAAAAAAAGAAACTTATTTTCTTTCTTTCTCGCCTCTGACGCTAACTCCGGCAACACCCACTCCTTGATATACACCCCAGATCTTTATAACCACATCTTCCCACGCTCGAGTCGAAGAGGTCGTGGATGTTGTCGGAGTTGCAATGGGATTCGAAATCATCAGCGTCGTCAAACCACAGCGATCTCTCTATAGTCTCTTTCATATCATTCAACGAGGATCTTCGCTTTTGTGCTAGTCGTAATGAGATGAGGCTTTAAATCATCTCTCTTTCTTGCTTCTTTGATTTGATCGAATTTGTGTTTGGTTGAATTTATGCCAAAAAAAAAAAAAAAAAAGCTCGAATTTGGTTTTGAACTCTAGCCCTGTAACTTTTGTTTGGATCTTGGATTTTAGAAAGGAAAAAAAAATAAGTTATTAGGAATTTTTATTTTATTTTATTTGGATTTTATCAAAGATTGGAGGAAATTTTTTTAAGGAGATTCTACGATGTAAGGGATGTTTTCAGTAAAATTAGAATATTTAAATTATAATGAAAAGATTATAAGAGAAAAAGTTTGGAAAACTAAATTTTATAAAATTTGAGAAAAATATTTTTCTTCTCTTTTTGTTCCAACTTTTTTTTCGTAATTTTTTTGTTGCTAAAAAATCTTAAGTTCCAAACATAACTTAGGATTTATTGATTTTGATTAATTTCTTTTAGATTATTTGTTTATGTATCTGAGATCAAGATTTTCATTTGCTTCTGATCAATGTTCCGATTCTAGTTTGTGATTTCTGCTTAGTTTTCTTTTGCTTTTTCCTAATTTACTTGTTCATGTTTTGCTCTTGCATTTCCGTTAGTAAATGAGAAATTAGGTTAAATATGCACGATAATAGGCATATTTTGGTCCATATGCTCTCCTCAATAAAACTTTGTAAAATATGCATATACCACCTGAAAAGTCACATTTATCCTCAATAAATTATATGCATCTCTTTTCTTTAACCAAGCCGAAATTTCTTCTCTTCCATGCCTCTATGATTCATTGTATCTCGATTCTTCAAATTAACAGTTGTATGAGAAGCTAAAATTGTAAGATAATACGAGAAAATATAACTGAAAGAATGAGGAAAAAGAATTTGATAAGAAAATCTCGCTCTCATCTCTCACATCACCTTCAAACTCACTATTTCCTTCTCTTCTCTCTTTATTCTTCTCCAATTAGTTCTGGGTATAGTTTAAAATAACATATTATCAAATTTCGAGATATTATAAGGTCATTTATATGTTGAAAAATCATTTTGAAGTTAATTTTTGCGAGTTTTAACAAAAAATCGCGATAATTTTCGATGATTTTCGATAGTTTTTCGATGATATTTCAATGAAAATTATATTCTCAGTAAAATTTCGATAAAAGTGGCATTTTTCATAATTTTCAATGCAATTTCGATACAATTTCGATGCAATTTTCGATACAATTTCGATGATATTTTGATGAAAGTGGTATTTTTAGGAATATTTTAATAAAATAGTATTTTTGATAATTTTTGATGCAATTTCGATGTATTTTCGATGATATTTCGATGAAAGTGCTATTTTTGATAATATTTTATCCGAAATGCCACTTCATCGAAATTGTATCGAAATTGAATATTATCAAAAATACCACTTTCATCGAAATATTATCGAAAATGCATCGAAATTGCATCGAAAATTGTCAAAAACGCCACTTTATTAAAAATATTTCTGAAAATACCACTTTCATCTAAATATCATCGAAATTGCATCGAAAATTAATCGAAATTGCGTCAAAATAGCATCGAAAATTATCAAAAATACCACTTTTATCGAAATTTTACTGAGAATACAATTTTCATCGAAATATCATCGAAAAACCATCGAAAATCATCGAAAATTATTGTGATTTTTTATTAAAACTCGCAAAAATTAACCTCAAAATGATTTTTTAACACATAAATGACCTCGTAATATCTCGAAATTTGATAATATGTTATTTTAAACTATACCCAGAACTAATTGGAGAAGAATGAAGAGAGAAGAGAGGGAAATAATGGGTTTGGCGGCGATGTGAGAGATGAGAGCGATGTTTTCTTATCAAATTCTTTTTCTTCCTCCTTTTAGTTATCTTTTCTCGTATTATCTTACAATTTTAGCTCCTCATACGACTGATAATTTGAAGAATCGAGATACAGAGAATCATAGAGGTATAGAGCAGAAGAAATTTCGGCTTGGTTAAAGAGAAGAGAGGTATATAATTTATTGAGGCTAAATGTAACTTTTCAGGTGGTATATGCATATTTTACAAAGTTTTATTGAGGAGAGCATATGGACCAAAATATGCCTATTTTCATGCATATTTAACCTAATTTCTCTAGTAAATTCACCATTTCAATTATTTTTATGGTTTGATATTTCTTTTCTTCTAGTTCTTTCCACCTATGGCGGTGAGATAATGAGGTTTGGTGGGTTGTGGGGTTCGATGGAGATTCGGTGGGGATAAAAAACGGATATGGGTATGTTTTAATTGAAAATGTAATTCATTAAATGGGTTGAAAGATATGGCCATGGCCCATGGTGTTCCCATACCGTTTGTTGAATTTATGCAGAAAGGAACGTATATAGGCTTGTTCTTCTTGTTTGCTGTTTCTAGATATGTCAATCTGGGTTTTTTGGGTCTGCTTTTCTCAAGTGAGATTGAGTGAATTTCGTTTTCATGGGTGATTGGTTGTCAACATTTCAATTCTCCTTCAGTTCAAATTAAGCCTAATACAATTGTTTTCAACAAATTTGTTCTTCAGGTGATTGATTTTTCTAGTTTTTTTCTTTTTAATTTAATTTCAATATAAGTTAATTATTGGGGCATATAGAAATATGACCAAATTTTAGGCCTAATTTAAGTAAATATCCCTTTATCAAATGTTATAGCAAAATGTCTAGTATATATGTTTATATACCAAGTGTAAAATTTTATATATCAAGTACAAAAAATTATATACCTAGTATATTTCAGTACAGTAACTGAAATTAGTAAATAAATATTTCTACCAAGTATAAAAATATATACCTAGACATTTAGCTATAAAATTTTAAAAATGAACATCTATTTAATCAAAATTAAAATACCTAAATTTCTCTTAATTATTTTATTTTTGATGCTTTGCGTTTGATTGATTTAATTCATTTTAAAATATTTTACTCATTTTAAATTAAGCTTAACTAAGGGGATTGATGTGATTAATGGGATTATATGTTTGGTAACGATAATATGGTATCACAGAAATTGGTTCGTGTCAAACAAAGGATAATTTTGTCTTTTAATTGAATAAATTGATTAAATTTTAAACCGATGGTGTATATTTATGAAAGTACAATTTTGTAAAACCCAAAATATAGGATAAAAAATGAAAAAGACAATAATTGGAGTTATTTTTTTTACTTTTATTCTAAACTATGATGCTCTGTGTTTTTATTTTATTAAATTTTGTCACAGCTAAAAATCTCCATATCGCATTTCATATGAGAAGTAATTTATTAGAAGGCATTTAACACGTTTCAATTTTCATTCTAATTAAGTGGTTGCTAGATGCACTGAATGCTGTGGCTTTGGATCGGTGATCTAGTAACTGACTTACAACTTGAGGTTAATATGAAAGAGTGATTCGTTTGATACATGACCTGGTTATTATTTGTTTGCCAACTACATATAGTACGTTCTAGATATTTAGATTTCTTGAAATGTGCATTATTTAATTTACCATATGTATGAGATACAAGATCAGATTGCAATACAGACACATATATAAGAATAAATACACTTTATAAAAATTAATGCTGTAGCTTTGGGCCTAAGCCCACACTTAGCCTATTTAATGAAAGAGTATTTTGGCTTCTTTTTGCATTTATAAGAGTGTTTTTAAAAATTACATTTTTATGAGTTCACAGTCGACGAAAAGTCGAAAATGCCTTCAGATTTAGTAAACACTATACAGTTTTTATGAGACGTTTTCTTTTTTTTTTTTTTTTTTTNGGGGGGGGGGGGGGGGGGGGGGGGGGGGGGGGGGGGGGGGGGGGGGGGGGGGGGGGGGGGGGGGGGGGGGGGGGGGGGGGGGGGGGGGGGAAAGGGGGGGGGGGGGGGGGGGGGAATTCAAATGTAGAGCAGATTGGAGAAGAAACCGTCGAGCTCAACTCCCCCATTTCTCTCCTATTTTTGGTAAAGTAACACAGTAGAAAAAAACCTCCACAAACCCAAGTACCCAACCTTCACAAACCCAAATACCCAACTTCGACAAACCCAAGTACCCCATTTCTCTCCTTTGTTCTGATCTGTCACAAAGAATGGTGAAAACCCGCTGGACTTCGAAGAAGAGGAAATGAGTGGAAGATTCGTACTTTGAATCTCCGCCTCCACAATTGTCTTCTCCGAGGATGTCATTAAGGTTGAAGAAGAAGAAGGGTGAGGAGGCTGGAATTGAAGCCTCACCCATCTGGTTATCTACCGCGGTGGCAAAGACGTCAGTGAAGAAGACGATGGTGAAGAAGTCGAAGGAAAAAGAGAAAAAAGGCAGCGGCAAAAGAAGAAAACGTAATTTTTTTGTTGATTTTCGTTTTGGAATATATCTTTGTTTTGGAGTATTGAATTTGGGGTATTGAGTCTACTTCATAGATTGCCTATTTTGTGTAAATGGACCCAGAAAAAGTAATCAAAGAATCATATTTATTTTTGTTTAGTTCATGCAAAGGTTGATTAAAAGTTTTTATTTATTATTTGATAGAAAAATGTATGCACGTTATTGATTTGTGACTGTAGACCACAAAAGTTGTGAATGTAGCGTTTAATGTTGAACCAGTATATGACTTATGGACACAAATGTGTGACTGACTTGAAGTTCAAATACCTTTAATATTGGACCGGTTTATTTCTGCCTTGCAATCACAAATGAGTGACTAATGTTTAAGGGTCACAAACTTTGTGACTTGATGTCCCAAGACATTTGTACTATAATAGATTACACCTAAATAGTATGACATTATGACAGTCACACATTTGTGTAAGAGGATCACAAAATTTGTGACTTGATATCTGAAGACTTTTGTACTATAATGGATTATACCTAAACAATACAATATTATGACAGTCACATATTTGTGTCATATTAATAAGGAAAGGTTGTTCAATTCATGTCTTTGTTAATATAAATGCTCTTTTTTTTTTTTTTTTTTTTTTTTTTACAGGGATGGAAATTATTATTGGAGTTTGAAGATAATGAAGTAAGACAAGGGAAGATTAATTTTTTTGGTTACATCGATAGTTGCATAGGACACATCAAAACAAAGCTGAGTGAACAACAAAAAGAGATGTTTTCTCAAACCTGTTTTGGTCATTTCCTTAAGGTGAAGCAACTTGCGTCTTCTGCACAAATACTTGATCATCTAGTAATGCGAGTGGCAGAAGTTTGTGGATATAAAGGGAGTGACAAAGTATTCTTTTAAATTTGTAGTAAATTGGTCAGCTTTTCCATAGAAGACATGGCGCTTATTACGGATTTATGGTGTGATGGTGACACCAATGAAAAGTTGTGGAAAACAAAAGGGAGAAAGCATATCGGCCCAACTTACTTCGCTGATAATAATACATTAACAGGGCAGGGCATTAAGATTGTATTTGATCTTATGCCAACTCAAAATGATGAGGATAGGGTGAAAGTAGCTTTACTTTATTTGCTGGCTAGTGGTCTTCTCAATAATAGTCCCAGGGTGCATCTCTCTAGGTTCTATGTAGACCTTATTGATGATTTGGAATCATTCAACAAATATCCATGGGGAAACTTCTATGGGATGAGACGAGCGAATAGATTCGACTACAAGTTGGAAATGAAGTTAAGAAGGAGAAGGGAGTGAATCACTATAATATGTTTGGATTTCCTACGGTATTACAAATATGGTCTTACGAGACTATTCCTTTGCTTGGCCAAGTTTTTACCGTAAAGGAGAAGAAAGCAGAGTCCATCCCAAGACTATTGCGTTGGAGTACTGACATGGCGCCATCCGCAGAGGTGCTGCAGAGGTCTATTTTCTCAAATCCGAATGTGATTCACTAAATAATTAAAGTAAATTTAAATTCTCCCTTTTATTTGACACCCTGTCAAAGTAGTTATGACTCTCTGTCACGAATTCAATTAATAAAGTGTTGTATTGTCATAATAAATTTTGAGTTCACTTGACATATATGATGACCCTATTTTATGTTGACGCACTTTAATGAATTTTTAGTTGGAGATTGTATCAATGATGCCTACGGTAAAGGAGTTGGAGCATCCACACATCAATACCATGTTTGAATTGGAGAAGGAAAAGGACGAGACTTTTGTTTCGAAGGGGAAACTATTCTCAAATTTTGGTTTGAATGAGAAGTATGAACCTGGTGACGATGATGAATCCCAGCACATAGATGGTAATATACATATATTGTCTTGTGTCAACAAGGGTTAAAGCTTTGATGGTAAAGCTTAAGGAACATCAAGGTCTTCGGAGTTAGAGGTAAAAGCAAGGCTCTATAGAGTTGAGGAGGACCTCGCCAGTGTTAAGGATGAGGGCCGAGGTTTTCGAAAAGATCAGAAGCACATGATGGCCATTTTAAAAAATTGTGAAAATATATTGCAGAAGTTGAATCGTAGGTACGATATAAAAGATCGATATGATACAGGAATGGGAAAGAACGAAAAGGAAATAGAGAAAACAATTGGTGAGAAAAAACTGAAAAG
The DNA here is from genome assembly GCA_002914845.1 of Trema orientale. NCBI lineage: Eukaryota > Viridiplantae > Streptophyta > Magnoliopsida > Rosales > Cannabaceae > Trema > Trema orientale. Next base: position 3,869,863 of record JXTC01000002.1, read on the forward strand.
AAGTGATGTTGATGACAGAGAACAAGTCACAAGTTTGGGCGGTGATAATGTGGATGAAAAGGTTAGGAAAGTAAGTGAAAAGGATGGAAATGTGAACGCGTTTCTTAAAGGATAGGAAGAGATAAAGAAAAAGCTAGAAGAGGAAGAGCAAAGGCAATTCATAGCTGTAGATATAGAAGACATAGAAAAGGAGGCAGTATATGATACAAGTCCCATGTTTTCTACCCAGGATGTTACAAAACTTTTTGGGTCTACAGGTGATGTAGACAAAGCGGTTGAAATAACAACATTGTATTTGGTAGGTTTCTACGTTATTTGAAGTCACAAATATTATGACTGATAAATAAGAAGTTATAATTATGTTTGTTTGTTTATTTATTTGTAAAGGGAACCGAGGATGGAGTAATGAATGAGCTGTAATAACAGGAGGTTAGAATGCCAGAGGTTGACACACCAGTTGTAAAGGTAAACTTACATTTTTGCCGTGGAAACAATTCTATGACTTACAATCACAAATATAAAACTAAATGTGAAATGTTTTCCTTTATTAAAAGAGGATAATATTGTGGAGGATGACAAGGCAATATATGATGAAACACCTATGATTTTTAAGGTAAAGTATTATGTTCTTTTTGTTTGTCACAATTATGTGACCTGGAGTTACAGAATACAGAGTTTACTCGGTGTTCCTTCATACTTAATAGTATTTGATTATTTTATGCAGGGGCATAATAAGCTGGATACAGACAATATCCCAGCACATCCACATGTTGGGGAAAATATAGGTTTGAAGGTATACATATGATTTGTCACTGTAAGTCACAATTTTATGACTTATAGTCATAGTTTTAAAATGATGTCTGCGTTACTTTGAATTTATCGGATCTGTGACACAATATTGTGACAAAATTTTCTTGTATTTTCAAAGGTCGAAGAGAATGTTCGAACTAACAACCCACATGAACATGTCGGGGAGAAAGTGGATGAAAAACTAATGCCGGAGGTAAGTCACAAATATATGACAAAAAGTCACGAATTTATGACACAAAGTCACAAATATATGATTGTAAGTCAGCCGAAGATACGCATATTATGGCTTTTGTACAAATTTTGACCCTTTTTGTTTCTTCATGAAGGGAGAAGATGAGCATGATGTGCCGATTGCAACTAAAATCCCAGATCAATATTCCAGGGAGAAAGTTAAGAATGTTAGTTAATAATCTGTAATGTAGTGTCATAAATGTGTGACTGTTATTCACAATTTGTCTTACCAATTGTTACTTAAGTTTTTTTTGTGAACATTTTACTTTCGGATGAAGCAGAAGGCAGCCAAAAAGGATGTTCCAGTAAAGAATGTTCGACGCACGGCAAGGCAAAAAAAGCCTACTGTCGGATTTTCGCCTTCAGAGAAATTAATCAAAACCAATGAAGAAGGGGTACCTGGAAATAACGTCATGAAAAAGTCTAAAAAGCCCAGGAGTAAGTGGCCCTTATAGAGAAAATGTCTTTTTTCATTTGACTAGGAGAAAAACCAGATGAACAACTCTTGAAAGCCTTTGATCGGTGGATAAATGAAGGTCTTCAAAAAGACCACCAATAAAGATAAGATTGGTTAGTCATAGCCTGCATTATATCAAACTCAATTTATTATTTAGAAATTCTATTAACATATGGACTTCCATATAGAAATGTGGTTATAAAGTACGTACCTCATCATGAGCAATTGACGAGGACATTGGATTTTGGTATCACTATCACTCACAAGAAGAGCTGGCTTTATGTTCTTCACCAATCAAAACAATGGTTGATGGATGATATAAATTTCACCCTATCTTTATTAATATTTGCACTCTTTTTAAAATTTTGTGACAGTTTGTAATAACGTTTGTGAAAGTCTGTCACAGTAATAGTTGAATTACTCTCCCATTTTTTGTGTCCAGCATATATGCACTTGCTTCTACTGCTTGAGGAAGAAGCGCAACTACAACATGGACCAGTTCATATAATTTTTCATGACGACAGATACATATTTCGCCAATTACCTTAAATCTGGTTGGAAATAATTCAACAATTCTGGGGGTCAACTTGATTAGGAAAAATTGTCCACCATTCGAAGTTACATTATTGGTGGTCACATGGCTTGCCATTTTCCATAGACTGAAGTAGATCAGGTGTACATTCCAGTGCATGATGAGGTACTTAAGCACTGGATTCTCTTCGTAGTAGATCTATCTACGAGGGCCTTCACAGTATATGACTCTTTGAAGAGCGATACAGACACTAGAGTCAAGGACAAGCTCGAAGCGATGGCCACTTTTTTGCCAGTTCTGCTTGATAGTCTTGGCATCTTTACGGAGTGAAAAGATAAAAATGGTCCTGCACCATTAAAAGTTAAGTATTGTTCCGATAACCCACAGCAGGATAACGAGTAATCGTATTTTATGTTTTTACACATTTTCATATACTAATTATAACATTGTTATTTAATTAATTTTTGTACTATGATAGTGGGGACTGCGGTGTCTTTGTGATCAAGCATGCTGACTACTTAACTCATGACTATTCAATACTAGATGTCCGTCACGAAAAGATGGATTTCTTCTGTCAAAAGCTCACATTTAAGTTGTACTCACATGCCATGGACAAGGATGAGAAAGAACTTGCTAGTGACTTAGAGTGAGAATGACCCTATTCAAACTTTATTTTGTGGGTTTTGTAATATGCTAATTTGAAAATAGTTAGACAATATGAAGAAGACAAATGTTTTGTGACTATTTCTGTGAAGAACTGACACAAGTTAGGCAGGTTGTCTCTATTTTGCTACTTCCACCCAAATTGTGTTGCCCCTTTTAATATTATCTTATTAGATGCATTATTTTTTCATGCCTCTGATTAATTTATTAGAAAATAGCACAATTTCTTGACGGTATATTATACTTTCTGTAACAACGAGTCACATATTATTGTAGACCATAAAAAATATCAAGAGCTACAAATTTTGTGACCTTTATTTACAGTTACTTTTTAAAGTTACCATAAAATATCAAAGGTCTCAGTTATAAAATATTAGATAATGTGCGATTTAACAAAAACATTCAACGAAGTGGTAATTTTGCACACTTTTGTTACAGTACGATACATATTAATTTCACACACTAGGAGCATGTTCACACAAACTAATTACAAACTTATTAATGGCGAAAATGGCTACTAGAATGGCTTCCTTGTCCATAGATGCTTGTACATGACAGGATCGGATTCTTACAAGTCTGCCTATTGTGGCCACTTTGGCTGCAGCGTGAGCATTTTTGCCTTCGAGCCTTTTTACCATTTGATGGGATCCTCTTCTTCTTTGGCCTACCAGCTAATCTTAGCTCGCACAATTGGTGGTTTTACTACTAGATCTTTAATCTCCTCAGGGATTATCCAATCAGAGGGGTGACCAAGAAGGTGCACAACTCCAGCATAAGTGGCAATCAACTTCTCTTTTTTGTAATAGCTAGATATGTAATTATACACAGAGAAGCCACGAAATGAAGAAGCTGCCACTACATGTGAACATATAAATTGGCCGACTTGGAATTATTGACATGTGCAAGTTTTATTCTCCAGATCAACAACATATGGTATACAATCCCTATCCACGACCTCAAACTATAAAACACTTGATGGATTGACCTAATAATAAGTTTGATGAATGAAGTCAATACAAATAGTCAGAAATTGTAAGACAAATCGTCACAAAATATGTGATGGTATGTCATACATTCTATTACCTTAAGGCACAAAATTCACTACGCGGAGTCACAAAAAACTTTACAACTGTTATGCTAAAATGCATATACGTAAAATATTTGCAAGTGCATGGGTCGTAATCAAGTAATAAAGTGATAAGAGAGTTGTCATCCCACGAGGAATTGAGTGTTAAATTATCGCTAAGTACTAAAATTATCGTGACCTAACTTTATCTAGGCAACCAAACTAAGTGAATTTATAACTTAAATAAATACAAAGATAAATATCAATATAAAAATAAAATATAAAAACTCTATGCATAAATGTACTGGGGGATTGAATTCACCTAACTATTAACTATGTCTTTTGATCACTAATTGCATTCAAATCAATTATTCCTAGTTTATAAGCCAAGAACCCAAATGTATTTCTACTCCCTCTCTCGAGTGCCAAGTGAAATCATTCCTAAAACTCGGTTCCAATATCTCTATTCCGAACCTAGAAATTAAGAATTCATTATGTTCAATGGTTCTTTGTTCATGACTTCAAAGGAATTATAGGTCCTCTCAAACTCTACAAAATCCTAGGTTATACTATCCTATAATTATTCCTAAAATTTCCTCTCTTCAGTGCCAAATTCTAGAAACCAAATTATCCAACTAGTAGCTAATTAGTTGAGAAGCATTAAGTACGGAATAGCATAAATAAACTCAAGAACAATATCAACGAGCATACTAGAAATCAAAACATTGAATAAGTTTAAATAACATCAAACCCCAAGCATATAACAATTAATTCAACATAGGAGAATCCAACACTAATCTCAACAAGAATTTCATATATCCAAACATATTCAACAAATCAAGCATAATACAAAATTCAAATGAGATTAGAGTGAGAAAGAGGATAAGAAAAACTCTTTTGTGGAGGTAGAACTTCAAGCTTCAATTCTTCAAGCAACTCTTTCAAGCTTCGTCTTCAAATTTTTGCTCCAAGCTCCTTCTTCTCTAAGATTTTTGAGTTCTCTTTCTTGTAGTTTCTCTCCAACTCTCCGCCCTTGCTATGGAGGCTTAAGAGTATATTTAAGGGCCTTCAAGATGACCTAGGCCGGGTGGAATGTCAACCATTCGATCTGATGACATCAATGGTCCAGATTGGCTCTAAAAACTCGCTAAAAACACGCTTTCGGATGCTGTGTAGCACCGCGGCACTCCCTGACTAGCGCCAAAGTGCTCTAGCCTCAGGAAATCAGTTTTTCAGGTAGTTAGCACCACGGCGCTCTCGGCTCTGGAATTCAGCACGAACAGTTTTCTTCCCGGGGGCACTATTTCTTCGTTTTAGCTCTGTTTTACCTGATTTTCGTTGCGTTGCGTTTGTATCAGACTCAACTTTCATCCTTAATAGTTGAAATATCCATATTTAGCACCAATTTATCTTGATTCGCATTTATTCGTAAGAACTACAAAAATAAAGTAAAAACATATCAAACCAATATAAATGCTTGAGAACTTACAATTATTTGAGCTGAATGGTACTTAATTTATGAGTGAATTAATCACTCATCAAATACTCCCAAACTCAAATATTTGCTTGTCCTTAAGCAAAACAAAACAAGAAAAAGAAAAGCAAAACACAAATTAAGTACTAATGGCATAAACGATAAAGTATGATTTTTGTATCGAATCAAAAACCGTGCAAGTATCTCCGAAGCCACAAAATGTTCCAAGCTCAAAAGAAATGCAAACATTGAGATTATCTAGGATTTCAACTTCAAGCATCAATTTAACTCCACTTAAGACTCTTAATGTATAAGTATGTGCAAAATCAATATCACTTAACAAAATGAACTTCAGATAAACTTGTGTGTTTCGATAGACAATGAAATATCTCTATATGATGCAATTTGGAACTACCATACGCCCATTTTTCATGTCGCTCTCCACTAATGTATATTAGTATGTCATCAAAGATCAAAAAGTCTTTCATTAAGCTTGTAATGTCGGCTTGGGCAAAGGTAAGGTAATTTTTGGAAAAGAAGAAAAAAAAAAATTGAGGTTCAAATCACCCTTAAGCACATTAATCTAGGACGTTTATAGAGTTATTCCTTGGTACACTAAATAGTACTCCCACACTTCTTTTCAACTAAATTTCTCTTCTATCAAAACTCGCTAAAAACACGCTTCCGGATGCTGTGTAGCGCCGTGGCGCTCCTTGGCCACTGCTGCGGTGCTATAGCCTCGGGAAATCAGTTTTTCAAGCAGCGCCGCGGCGCTCTCGACTTTGGAATTTAGCACGAATAGTTTTTTTCCCGGGGGCGCCATTTCTTCGTTTGAGCTCTGTTTTGCCTGATTTTCATTACGTTACATTCGTATCGGACTCAGCTTTCATTCTCAATGGTTTAAATACCCATATTTAGCACCAATTTATCTTAATTCGTATTTATTCACAAAAACTATAAAAATAAAGTAAAAACATATCAAACCAATATAAATGCTTGAGAACTTATAATTATTTGAGCTGAATGGTACTTGATTTGTGAGTGAATTAATCACTCATCAATAACAAATCAAAAATCATGAGTTAGGGAGTGTACTTACTGTCATTCCAGTTAACACAGCATGAATATCCACTATTCACTTTTCTGCATTTGTTGCAAGTATGGTGAACATCCCTGCAGGCTGCAGCAGCAAGATGCCTTTCATAAAACCATTATTGCATTCTTCCTCTTAGACACTCAAGTAACTTCTGAATTAAAAATTCCCTAGGTTTGATGTCCATCGCATTGAGGGACTCAGCATTGTTGAAAGTCATTATAGAATACCTCCTACCAGTAAAATAGCAACGTGCCCATTTTTTGTTTCCCATGTCATTGAATGCAAGGCAATGGCAGATTCCAGGATCTTTATTGTCAAGAAAATTCATAAAATGCTCCTACTCTGTGATAGTATATGCTTTGGCAGCCTTCACATACTTCCAATTAACCGCTTTAGACACTCCTATGAATTTGTTCTTCACATTATTCAACAAATGATGCATACAAAAGCTATGCTGAGCATTAGGATATACTTGCTGAATCGAATATATAATGCTTTCATTTCTATCAGATATTATTGCAACTTTATCTTGCTTACCCAATGCTTCTTTCAACTTTGTCAAGAACCACACCCATGCATTTTTATTCTCAGAGTCACCAATTCTAAAGGCTAGAGGAAATACTTGCTCATTTGCGTCCATTGCACATGTCGTGAACAATGTCCCACGATAATAAGACTTCAAGAAAGATCCATCATTTATTATAACAGGCCTATAATGTGGCCATCCTTGAATGAAAGCCGACAAAGACATAAAAAAATACTTGAAGTTTTCTACCATTCCCTCTTCCTCTTGTATCTGCTCCGTCTCAACTGCAACTACTGAACCAGGATTACTAGTTTCTAACATGTAAGCTAAAGTAGGCAATGAAGCATACAATTCCTCATCTGTTTCCAACAAAATCTCCAATGCCTTTCCTTTTGCCCGCCATGCTTTATGGTAACCCATATTGACACCATGATCCTTTTTCATTTCATCCATAATGTCATTAGGTGTGAAGGAATTTTCCACTGGGTTGGAATAATGGTACTTCACCGTGTCTCTAATTATGTAACTAGTTGCTTATCGATTCTCTCCTTGCCTACTATCAACAGAGCAAGTATGCTAAGAATTATACCTGCATCATATGAGAACATGTGAGATAAGAATTGTACCTGGTGATCATAAACAAAATGTGCCGATCTATCACATAGTTTGTGACTGACCGTCACAAAAAATTGTGTTCCACATTTGTGTGTCGCTCTATCACAAACTTTATGACTCATAGTCAGACAATTTACCTCCTTATTTGGAACATTGGAGTCTGTTTTATTATCTGAGTTGCATGGATAGACCACTTGCAGTTCTTGTCATATCACACAAAATGATATTCTTGACGAAGACCTGACTTTGAATTGGAAGTGATTACTGATTGCAAACCTGTGTAGATGCTTTTGTAGTGCACGTTTATTGACATATATTCCATGATTTCTTATCACAGTCAGTGATACATTTGAAAGTATCTCAAACAAATCAGAAGGGATATTAGCAGTTGAACTGGTAGGAACTTCTGCTGTAGACTGAGAAAAAATCTCTCTATTCATTGACGAAGTTCTGACTGAAGTTCTGTGTTGGGATCGACCACGAACTGCAGATCTAGTACCATTGCTACGTCCATTATGTTCTACGCTAGGAGGTGTTTGAAATTGGGATTATTCTTCTAATCCATTCCCAGCATACTCAGCAGTAAAATACATGGGTGGATCTGTTATACTTGGACCATGTGGACGTGGTTGACTCTCATTTTCTCACGTAAAAATCCCTTGCATTGTCATTGGCTTGTCAATTACATGTATAAAGAAAGGATACTTGTTCTTATCTACTTCGTTCTTCTTTGGCTCTATATATACTTTTACAGAATGGTCATTCACAATCTTAATAGGAGCAAGTCTCTCATCAACATATTTCATCTCTATAGTATAGTTGTCAGGTCTCAAATCAAGAACCTCAAACACAATTTCTAACACCCGAGCTTAGGTTGCTCCATTAGGAAGCAAAATACCCGTTGTCTCCACCCCATGATACACGTTATTGTCATCCCACTTACCATTGTAATTCAGAAAAATAACAACACTGCCCATGTCTGCAAAAATAAAGTCACAGTTCAGCAATTAACCAATATAGTACACAATTTCACAATGTTCATAATAATGTAAATCATAATATGTGTAATAGTCACAAAATATTCTATTGAGTAACAAAATTATAACTTATGGGCACAAATCCATAGTAGTTGAAATCACAATCTTAATACACTATTTAAAGAAATTGTGCCAGATTGTCACAACATTTAAAGAAACATGTCTATAACTGGTAACCAAATCATCGCAGAACTGGAACAAATAAAATTAACCATTAAACTGACTATTTTTGACAGCATGTCAAATAAATTGTGACAACCCGAAACATAAATATAGACTTCCAGATCTCTGCCAAAAAAAAGGGACTTCCAAATTGCAGTACAATAAACTAACAATGTTTTAACCATCTTCTTCACTAGATCCAAATCATCACAACTATTACCTATTCACTGAAAACCTCATACATATAACTAAAACGTACCTATACTGTCCTAGATCCAGAGGATAATGGAGCTATCGGTGTAACACTCCATCGTTTAACTATATTGTCATATACAGTCAAACTATGAAGTATTATTCTTTCTTAAATATTATCTTTAGTTTTATAGAAAGGTGGGAAATTTGAACTTTCTAAGATTTTTAAACAATGTAACTGCGAGGCATTACTTGCTAATAGTGACTTTATAAAATGTACAAATAAAATGGGTTTTCACTAGTCTATTTTGCTATCAGCAGTAGTATTTACATTACACTAAAATTTCTCAACACAAAAAAACGTCGTTCACAAGTCAAGCTCGTCCATATCTGTATGATCATGGCGACAAAAGCCAAACCAGGTAACTAGCTAGTCATCACCAAAATGTGCCTCCTCATCTGCATCACAAGACTAAAATGAGCTAAAACTCAGTAAGTAAAAATCATGCATGCTTATGTATACTTTAAAATCTCATAAAGTTCCCATTATACCCTTTTCTTTCTTAAACATTTGAGTCCATGCATTTTTCTTAAAAATTGTTCATAGTTGGGCCCTTTAGCACATTGCTTATTCTGTAAGTCGATAGGCCGTGATAACATTGGGCGGAAACTCTGACTAAGAGTAAAAATAAGGTGCGACCGTCATGTGAGGTTTTCGAAAACTCATTCCCTCATCAAAGAGGCATCCCACACCGTGCTAATATTGTTTCGCTTCAACGAGACATATCATAATATCCGTAAGTCCCGCTTCAACAGAAGAGTCTGGATCAACAGACTTACCTACCCAGCTCTGACAGACTAGCAATTACAATTAAAACTTAACTTATAAAACTGGTACAATGGTACTCACTTTTAAATACTCTGTAATGAAATTCTCAATTTTCATGCAAGACGTACCATGCACATGCTATTTCGTAATTTTCAAGAATAAGTAAATTTTACATAATGACATCTTCCATGTAATTCTTGTAATGCAATTGTAAGTCTTTTCTTACCTCGTGTCATGAATAGAAATTGATAGTGGAAAGGGTCAATATTTTCTAGAGATTGGTGTGCTAATCACCTGTCATAAATTATGTTATTCAAGATGCATATTTTGTCAAAAGAATGCATCAAGATAATTGAACAAAACCGAAATCAGAACTCTTAAAATGACTCAGAAGTGTACAAATCACTTAAGGTACTTGATAGTCAATAACTAGCATTGAAAAACTGTTCAAAAGCATTAAAATATGAATACTAGCTCATTAGCATAAAAATAATCCAAAATGGCACATAATTTTGTAAAACTAGTCCATTTGCCTCTAAATGGTGTCATTTTATTTTAAAACATTTGGACAACATCTCCCCTATTTCTAAGATATTCCCACATGATTAAAATCATGGTTTTAAACCTGCAATAATATTTTACAAGCTAATTCCCACATATATATATATCAAAGAGGATTATTTAGAATGACATAAGCACACTTGAACTCTTTTTCGGTTTAAACAAAGTTTAAAACCACTTTTACACTTGTATGACACCACAACTAGCCACCAAATGAGTGTAATTAATAATAGGATCAATAAAATATACACTCTAAATTTAGGAAATCAGATTACAAACATAGAAAACTTAATCTACTACACATGAAAACACGTAAATCCATAAATAGCAAACTTTGGGGCTTTAGGTCTACTTTAGTCCTCTACTTAAATTTTATATTTTCAGCAATATATAAAGTTCCTAGGAGTTTTATTCATCAAATAAAAGCTTTGGTTTAAGGGCTACAACAAGAAAAATAAACTAAAAACTCAAAATCCCAATTAGGCCTCACCTTGACTAGTTTGAGCTTTTGCTGAAGCTCTTGTCTTCTATCTCCACCAAACTCATTCCTAAGGCTTAAAATATGATTTTAGGACTCAAGAGAACCTAAAAAAACCATTATTTAAGTTGGAACAAGTAGAGAATTGAAATTAAAGGACAAGACCAAGAAAGAAAAACTAGTAGAATTACCTTGACTAGTTTTGATCTATCTTGCGTTTTAGAGCTCCAACTTGAGTTCTACCACTTGGAAATTCTTGTTTATGGATAAGTGAAGTTGAGAAAAGTCTAGAAATGAGCTACAGAGGTTCAGGTCATGGCTGGAGAGAAAGAGAAGGAGAATGACTAGATTTGGTCCAAAATCAACACTTAATGGCGAAGAAAAGGGATAACTTAAATTCTAAGAGGTATTTTAGATATTTTGCACATTACTTTCCATGTATCCAGCTCTAAAACATCTTTGGCACAGTCACCACATTGTTGGTCACTCCTATACACTCAAGTGTAGCCAAAGTTGGTGAATCGTAGCTTAGAAAGTGAAAACTAGTCATACTTTGACTTACGATCCCATGTGACAGGTTTTATTATAATTTGGTGAAACTTAGCCCCATAACCAATCATTAAACATAAAAATAAGTGAATTAGATTCCAATTAATAAGGAAAACAAAGTATTAGCACTCAATTATTAGAATGCACAAATACGACATTACACTTTTAAGTTGAATCTAAGCTAGCTTAGTGCAATAAAATACAAATCAGTATCGTGAATGCCACCTTATGCTTACCTGGAGTCGACAAATAAAATGCTATAAATGAATCCTAGATATTGAATTAAAGCTATTTGACATGTTAAACACACAGTGAATTTGTCTACGAAAAACGTGAAAATTTTATTTTACCGAAAAACTACTATTTGACCATGTTTGCAACAAATATGATCTTAATGCATGTGCACATAATATTGCTTTCATATTCTTTATTCTTTTAGCACACCGAGCTCTCTCTCTGAGGGTATTGAACCTTTACACTGCATCGGGATACTTCGATAAGCATTAATGTGATAACATGTATGTAAATGCACATAACATAATGAATGAGCATATTACTATGAAATAGATATTAATGATTTCTAGATACCTAATATGCAATTGGAACATGTTTATTATTAGCTTAGTATGCATGTGAGAATCTTGGGTACTACAATTCTCCTCTCCTTATAAAATTTCGTCCTCGAAATTTACTTACCTGAATAAGTGTGGAAACTTAGTTTTCATCTCTTTTTCTCTCTCCTATGTGGCCTCTTCCACTTCATGGTTCTTCCACAGTATTTTGACTAAAGGGATTTTTTTGTTTCTATGTTTCTTTTCTTTTGTATCCAAAATCTTCACTGGATGTTTCTCGTAACTCATGTCTTGACTTAGTTCTAATTGCTTATAATTCAAAACATGTGAAAGATTTGAAACGTACCTTTTTAACATAGAGACATGAAATATGTTGTGTATATTTGACAATGAAGGTGGCAAAGCGAGTCTGTAGGCAACATCTCTAACTTTGTCGAGTATCTCAAAAGGACCTACATATCTGGGACTTAGTTTTCCTTTCTTCCCAAACTTCATTATTCCTTTTATGGGAGCAACCTTCAAGAATATTTTATCTCCAATGTTGAATTCTAGTTTTCTTTTTTGAGGATCTGAATAACGTTTCTGTCTGCTTTGAGTAGCTAATATCCTTTTTCGAATTTTTTCTGTTATCTCATTTGTCTCTCTTATCAATTCTTTGCAAAGTGTCCAGATTTTCTACACAAGAAGCAAGCATCAGAACCCATTAAACATTCTCCACGATGAGTCTTCCTACATTTAGGACAAACAGTCCTCTGCGTCATAGTTGATTATATCTGCTGGCCCATAGCTTGGCCTTTTTAGGGCTTTTGTCTTTCTCCTTGATTCTGTTGCCACTTTCTTTTATTTTTACTAGCCCCTGGTTGAGATCCTCTTCCAAAAATTGTATTTCTCCTCGCCATATTTATATTCTTGCAAATTTATTGAGCTTTAATAACCCTTAGTTCAACCTCTTCTGCTTCAAGAGCTTTGTCTGCAACCTCAGCATATGGCATATCTTTATGAGCAGATATCTTAACATCCCTATAAATTTCTGCCTTGAGCCCTTGTAAGAACTGGTTTACTTTTAGCTTATTTGTACTCACTATGTACGGAGCAAATCGGGACAAATCTTCAAATTGCTTTATGTAATCACTAACAGATATACCTCCCTGTATCAGATTAACAAACTCAATAGCTTTCATTATTCTGTGTGCATTGCTAAAATATTTTCTGTAGAATATTTCCTTAAACTGCTCCCAAGTAAGCCTGTTAACATCAGTGATAGATTTCATAGAATCCCACAAGTGTCTAGCATCCATCTGGAACATAAAAGTGGCACATGAAACCTTTTCCTCATCAAGGATTCTAATGTAATCGAAGATACCCTCGATACTCCGAATCCACTCTTCTGCCAATAGTGGATCAGTTTCACCCTTGAAAGCTGGAGGCTTATTCTTTCTAAACCTCTCACAAGCTGGTACGTAATTTTCTTATCTAGCTATAGCCTGTGGTGGTACTTGATCTCCACGTCTTTCCTCCCTTTCTATAAGCCTTTCTAATTATCTTGCCTGTGTCTCAACCAACTTTGTCAACCGATCTATAACAGCATCATTGTTAGTCTCATTCTCAGTAGCACTCCTTCGCTCACTGGTTTGATCCTTAGCCCTTGGCATAATTTCCTGTACAGTTGCCCTTTCTCTTACATCCATGCATAATAGCCAATAATAAAAAGAGAACATATCATGATATATGGCCTCAAATTTAATGCTAACACAAGAAATTAAAACTTACTGGTTGACTGAGCTTTTTATCACATGATCGTACACATGTAGGCAGTCTTCAGAAATGATTAAACCTCTACTCTGATACCAATACTGTAACACCCTCTAGTTTAACTATATTGTCATATATAGTCAAACTATGAAGTATTATTCTTTCTTAAATATTGTCTTTAGTTTTATAGAAAGGTGGGCAAATTTGAACTTTCTAAAATTTTTAGACAAAGCAACTGCGAGGCATTACTTGCTAAAAGTGATTTTACAAAATGTACAAATAAAACGGATTTTCACCAGTCTATTTTGCCATCAGCAGTAGTATTTACATTACACCAAAATTTCTCAACAAAAAACAACGTCGCCCACAGGTCAAGCTCGTCCACATCTGTATGATCATGGCGACAAAAGGCAAGCCAGGCGACCAGCTAGTCAACACTAAAATGTGCCTCCTCATCTACATCACAAGACTAAAATGAGCTAAAGCTCAGTAAGTAAAAATCATACATGCTTATGTATACTTTAAAATCTCATAAAGTTCCCATTGTACCCTTTTTCTTTCTTAAACATTTGAGTCCATGTATTTTCCTAAAAAATTATTCATAGTTGGGCCCTTTAGCATATTGCTTCTCCCGTAATCGATAGGCCGTGATAATATTGGGCGGAAACTCTGGCCAAGAGTAAAAATAAGGTGCGACCGTTGTGTGAGGTTTTCGAAAACTCTTTCCCTCATCAAAGGGGCATCCTACACCGTGCTAATATTGTCTTGCTTCAATGAGACACATCATAAGATCCGCAAGTCCCACTTTAACGGGAGGGTCTGCATCAACAGACTTACATTTCCAGCTCTGACAGACTAATAATTGTAATTAAAACTTATCTTATAAAATTAGTATAATGGTGCTTACTTTTAAATACTCTGTAATGAAATTCTTAATTTGCGTGCAAGACGTATCATGCACATGCCATTTCGTAACTTTCAAGAATAAGTAAATTTCACATAATGACATCTTCCATGTAATTCTTGTGACGCAGCTGTAAGTCTTTACTTACCTCATGTCCTGAATAAAAATTAAGAGTGGAAAGGGTCAATATTTATGTCTTAAGTTTTTCTATGTTCTTATTTTAATTAAGTTGTTTAAGTATTTTTCTTGTTATTTTGATGTTTTGTTTGTTTATGTTAATAGAAGAATAAAACAAAGGTATTTGATGCAAAATGAGGTGAATTTATGCCTCACAAATGAGTTTTTCAAACCATTGGAATCGAAATTGAATCCAATGTAGTCGTAATGCAATAAAAATGAGGCAAATCGAATCTCAAACGAAGAAATAGCGTACCAGAGAAGCCGCGATGCCAGACCAGTAGAAAAGTGGCACTGCAGTACAAACTCCCAAGAAGTTTTGTGCCACAGTGCCAAAAATAGTGCCATGGTACCACCGATTGCATCGTAGGTCAATAATAGATGGCTAAGATCAACTTTTTGACGATCTAAGGGTCCGAATTCAGCATGTCTTGAGTTTGCAAGAGCCATATCTTTAAAACCCTATCTTTGGGGTTGTAAGAGGTATGTTGGGATAGAGAAAGAAAGAGAGAAGGTGGTAGCTATAGAAGGAGAAGAAGAAGATGAATACAAGCTCCAATCCTTCATTTCTTGATTTCTTCCACAGCATCAACACCAGTCTTTGTTTATAACATCTTTTCTTTATTTTTTTGTGAGTTTTTCTTTGTATTTTCCTTATTTAGAGAGTATTATAGTTGAGAGAAAACTCTAGAGGAAGGATTCAAGAGAGCAAGAACTAACTTTGGAGGAGGAGGTTGACAACCTCTATCAACACCTTCAAGCTCTTCAAAGAGGGAGAATTCTAAAACTTTTTTCTCCTTGATAGTTTGTATTTCTTGAATTCATTGTATTAAAATATTATTATTCTCAATTTATGTTATGAACTAAATATTTCTTGTCTAGTTCTACTATATGAACTAACTTTGTAACTTGTGTTTGTTTATTTCTCTCCTCTTTCATTAATCAAATCCTTTGTTGAGTTATTTAATTTACGTTATACTTATTGCTTCTATTTAATTGATCACTAAATAGATTGTTGAGTGAAATTTCTATGAGCTTGGAAAGAGGATTAGAAATTTGGACTTAGATAAAACAACATAAGATTACCTAGTTTAGGGTAAGTTTACATAGGATAGGAATATATCTATACAACTTGTGCAACCTCTTCGAAAATTATTAAACTTAATGAATGCAGTCAATTTATGTTAGGAGTAACATATTAGCTTGTCTAAGTATTTTTACTTATATATTAGAAAAGAGTTTTTGAATACATTCAAATTCTCGATTGACAACTCTAGTGGATTAACTAATTTAAGAGAGAAATTATGAAATAGCATGACAAGAGAATGATTGGGGAATTAGTAAATCTAGACATTTTTCTTATTGTTTTATCTTTTATTCATTTGCATGATCGTTTAGATTTTTTTTTTATTTCTCTAAAATTTATATTTTTGTTGTTTGGATAAAATTAGGATTGACCAATTTTAATACTTAACTTAGACTTAGAAATCAATCCTTGTGAGTTCAACACTCTAACTCCTAAATCTATATTACTTGTGACTGTATACACTTGCACGGAAACATGTGAGTATAATTTATAGTTGCACATTCTAACCAACAGCACCGCCCGTCGCTCAACATGGATGAGCTCTTCAACTTGGAGACCGTCCTCGCGGTGGACCCAAAGGAGCATCACTATAAGGGCCTTTTGACTAATTTATCAATGGCTTCCAGTAGGGTGGTTTCCCTACCTCGAGTCTAAACTGGTGCTGAGGAGGCAACCTCCTACGCTACCTGTCCTTCCCGAGAATAAGGTCGAGAGGTCGCTTCTCGAGGGTATACACCTTGAGGTCGAGGGCACCTTTGCCACTGTCCAAGAGGCTATGATGCCCTTATTGCTGAGCTCGAGCACCGGGTCTCCTTGCAGCATAGTCTTAGGTTTATTTTCTCGCAATTTTGCTTTTGGTAGGACCTCTTGGGATATTAATGTTAATTTATTTTCCTCTGTGTAGGAATGACATACTCTAGCCATCGAGAGGAGAGGGACTGCGAGCACCGATCCAAGAAGAAATCTGACCATCACCGAAGCCACGCTCGGGACCAAGATGAGCGTCCCCCAGTGGAGGACCGTCCTTTGGTAGAGGACCCGCCTGTGGCACCTCGCGTCTTTCCTCCCCGAGTTACGCCTTTCTCGCAGCCTCGCCCTGGGACACCAACTTCATCGAAGAGGTGCACTGGGAGTCCCTTGGTGCAGTAGTTCGGCTCCAAGCGGGTGAGGGCTAACATAACGCCTCTGTCACAGTGTGAGAGCTCATGGCCTCCAGTCCCCCAGCTGCCTCTACGAGCACCGAAGCAACCTGCGCTGACAATGTGCCTCCCTCGGCCCCTCAAAAGACCATGGTGTCTCTGCTTGCTCCACCTACCACCCGAGATAAGAGCTACCTACAGCCCTTCGTCAATCGTCTTAGCCACCATTATCCTAAGGCCTGCCTCTTGGCCTTCAATGTGGTGGTTGAGCACCTTAAATAGGTGATTTGGGATGCGTTAGGGCCATTAGATCATCTTGGGAAGGAGTTTAGTGATCCTAGCCCATGATCTTGGCTGAGGGTGGCGCATTAAATGCGATGAGACCCCTGGTACTGTAGCAGTTCAGCTACTGACCTATTTGCCAGTATAGTATGCCCTAGGCTTGGAACTAGGGGCAGCTGTCAGGAGGTCAGTGCAATGATGGCTCATAATTTATGGGGTTCAGAGTGGCCTCGAGCCATTGTTCAGATAAGAAGGGGATTTTGCCTGGTCCCTGAGGGATTTCCAGGCATGGAGGTGCATCCTAATAGTAATATGACTTGCTCTTGGGTCCACAAACTTATCTCGGGCCTCGCAGTATAACCTTGGGTTGCAGAGCTTCCCTCTGGTCTTGTAGCGCGACCTCAGGCTGGGAGCTTTCCTTTGGTTTCGCAACAGGTCTTTAAGTCATGTAATTAGGATTTTCCTGGAAATACTCCCAACATTACCAAATCCGAAATTGAGTCATAAATAGATATAGTTGAAATTAACATAACATATGCATAATTTTAACATATGTTTATATCAGAGTTCTGAGATATTAAAATTATCCAAAATTAGGCATGTTTTCATTTTTTTTTTCAATTGGCCGAGATTTATTATAACAAAGATTAAAAATAAAACAGTAAAAAAAATAAAAATTTTAAAAATATAATTGCAAACTGATAATTGTTATTGTCTGTCACACATTGTATAACTCTATGTCATACAAATATTAATAAATGCTACAATAAACTGAAAACAAATCAAAGGTTACCAAATCCAAAATTGAGTCATAAATAAATATGGTTAAAATTAACATAATATCAGCATGATTTTTGGTAAATGCATTGAGCACAATCTATGGATGTGGTACATTGCGTCTAGAACGGCTCCTTGGTTCATGATTGGTTATATGTAAGTGAATTGAATTCTTGCAAGTCTGTCTATTATGCACAGCTTGGCTACAACATGAGCATTTTTCTTAGGCACCTCTTTACCATTTGAAAGAATCCTTTTGTTCTTTAGTCTACCGGATGATCTTACTCGTATAAGTGATGGTTTTAGTACACGATGTTTTATCTCATCCGATAGGGGTCTTCAAGAAGATGCATAACCCTAATATAAGTGGCTACCAATTTCTCTTTTTGCAGTACTTAGATATATAATTATAAACAGAAAAACCTCGAAGTGCACAAGCTACCATTGCATATGCATATATAAATTAGTCGACTTAGAATTCCTGGTATATGCATGTTTGGTTCTCAAGATCTATAACATATGACCTACAATCTCTATCTACTACCCCCAACTAAAAATAGAAAGGACTATATGATATACTGTCACATAATATATGATAAACTGTCACAAATTATACGATATACCTAGTCTATGATAATCGGTCATAGAATTCATGATGAGGAGTCACATAATGTGGAAATAAAAATTAGAGCATGTATTTACAATCATTCCAGTTGAGGCAGAATGGATCTCTATTAACAACTTTTCTATATTTTGTAGCAAGTACTGTGAATATTCTTGAAGCAGCAAGTCACCTATCATAAAACCATTATTGCATTCTTCTTCTTAAAAACTCAAGTAACTTCAGAACAGGAAATTCTCTAGATTTGACATCCACAGCATTAACAGACTTGACATTGTTGGAAGTCACGATAGAGTACCTCCTACCTATAAAATGACAATATGCCCACTTTTCAGTTCCCACCTCACTAAATGCAAGATACTCTTGGATGCCAGGGTCTTCCAGGTCAAGAAAATTCATAAAACACTGACATTCTCTCACTGTATATAACTTGGCAAACTTCACAAACTTCTAATTCATATCCTTTGACATGCCTCTAAATTTGCTCTTTATATTATTCAACAAATGATATATGCAAAAGCCACGACCAGTGTTAGGATACACTATTTCAATTACACGTGCAATGCCATCATGTCTGTCAGAAATTATTGTCAGTTCATCTTACTCACCTATTGCTTCCTTCAAATTGGTCAAGAACCACTCCCACAAATTATTATTCTCTAAGTCACTAATACCAAATGCCAATTGGAATACCTGCTCATTTATGTCCATTACACAAGCAATGCACAATGTTCCACGATAATGAGCCTTCAAAAAAGATCCATCAACTATTATCACAAGTCTACAATTTGCCCATCCTTGAATGAAAGCTGACAAAGACATAAAAAAAATACTTGAATCGATCTACCTTTTCCTCTTCTTACTCAACCTCCTCCGACTCAAGGGCAATAACTGAACTAGAATTACATATTTCTAATATGTAAGAGAAAAAAAGGCAATGATGCATATGACTTCGCAGATGTCCCTAATAAAATCTGTAATGCCATTTCTTTTGCTTTCCATGCTTTTTGTAACTCATATTCACACCATGGTCTAACTTTAATTTATCCATAATATTAGTAGGTCTGAAAAGCTTCCTTGCTGGGTTTGAATAATGGTACTTCATTTCCCCAGTGATGTAACTAGTTGCTTGTCAGTGCTCTCCTTCCCTAGTATCAATAGAGCAAGTGTGCTCAAAATTATACCTATGTCAAGTTAGCATTTGTAAGCTAGTTGTATAAAATAATCCATAAATATGTCACACACTTTGTGAAGACCTATCACACACTGCGTGGTGACATGTCACATAGTTTGTGATGTGAATTCATAATCATTATTACTGCCGCTTGTTCACTTTAGTTGAAGACACACTCACAATATCTTTTTATTTCGAACAATGAAGTTTGTTTGATTTTTATCACACAGACTGACCATTTGCAATTGTCATTGTAACACATAATATGTAAAGCTTTCTTGGTTGATGTCTTGACCTTGAACTGAAAGTGATTACTTATTACAAACCTGTGTAGATGCTTCTGCAGTTCCTTTTTATTGGCATACATTCCATGAATTCTTATGACAATCGGTAAAAAAGATGAGACCAAATCTAACAATTGAGGGGAGGGGGGGTGGTATCATGTCTTCTTCTAGTAGTTTTAGTTGTAGTCTCATAAGTAACTCCTCTGTTGATTGAGGAAGTTCCAGCTTCAGCTTTATGTTGAGAATGACAATTAACCACTGATTGAGCACCATTGCTTGGTCTATTTTGTACTTCTGCATTAATAGGGATTTGAAATTGGGACTATTCTTCTAAACTATCACCCTCAAACTCGGCAGCAAATGAAATAGTTGGATCCTCCCTGGCTGGCATCTAAAAAGGAAGGGGTGTAATTTGAATTTGTGGCATAAATATTCCTTGCACAATCATTGGTTGGTCAATTATACCAATACAAAGAGGAAACTTTGTCTTATCAGCTTCGTTCTTCTTTAGCTCCATATAAACTTTAACACCACGATCATTTAGAATCTTAATAAGAGCAAGTCTCACATCAATAACATATTAGATCTGTATGGTATAGTATTCAGGTCTTAGCTCAAGAGCCTTAAACAATATTTTTAACAAATCAACGTATGTGCTCCCATTAGGAACCAAAATTCCCAGAGTCTCTGTCCCACTATCCACATTATTTTGGTCCCATTTACTGTTGTGATTCAGAAAAACAATACTGCCCATTTATGCTTAAAAAAAAAAAAACACACATACAATTAGCTAATAATAGAAAATAGACTATGACTATGTGTCACACAAATTGTGACCCTTTGTCACATAAAATGCATACTTCTGATAACAATGCTAGTTACATT
This sequence comes from Trema orientale, assembly GCA_002914845.1. Taxonomy (NCBI): domain Eukaryota; kingdom Viridiplantae; phylum Streptophyta; class Magnoliopsida; order Rosales; family Cannabaceae; genus Trema; species Trema orientale. The sequence goes on from JXTC01000002.1 coordinate 3,890,796, forward strand.
AGAAAAACACTGTGACAAAGTGTCACACATAATATTTTAAATGTTCACAAAAATTTGTAACAGTATTTCTTATGCTATATTTTTATAAACCTGGAAGCAAACAAATTTTTAACTTTATCACTCATTCATTTGACGTAAGGTCACACAATATGTGATGAATGGTAACAAAAATTGTGACTTTTTCATGATATGACTTTTAATATATTTGCTATTTTTTTTATAATTATACAATCAAATACGTTTTTAACCTTAGTTATTATTACATATTTTATCAACTTACTTGTATCCCTAAATAAGAACTTAGTGAATCAAAACAAAAAGATACCTCACGTCTTCTTCCAAAAATGAATAACAAAAGTTTTCAAAAAATAAAAAAAAGAATAACAACAGAGACACAAAACTGTGACTATATGTCACAGATAATGTGACCTTTTGTCGCATAAAATACGTACTTCTGATAACAACGTTACTAACATTGGAAAAATAATGTGACAAAATATCACGCATAATGTTATAAATGTTCACAAAAATTGGTAACAATATCTTACGCTATATTTTTATAGATCTAGAAGTAAACAAATTTTTAACTTTATCACTCATTCATTTGATATAAGGTCACACAATCTATGACGACTGGTAACAAATGTCAGTGATTTTTTCATGATATTTTATTCTCTTTTTTTTTTAAATGTATTTTCTGGTATTTTATAATTATCAAGCAAATATACTTTTAACCTTAGTTATCACTATATCGATGATATATTCTACATATTTTACCAACTTACTTGTATTCCTAAATACGAACTTAGTGAATCAAAACAAAAACATACCTCATATCTTCTTCCAAAATATGAATGACAACAAAGAGACAGAATTGAGCTCAACAGAGAGAAAGAACTAGGCAGATTCAATAGAAAGAAATGAGAGTGAGTTCAACGGAAAAGATGATTGCTTTAGTTTGGAAAGAAAATAAAATAGACTTATAAAAATGTGTACGGTTAGGGGAAAAGATGGGGAAAAAAAAAGTAGGCACCAACTTTTGTTGGCTCTTTCCTATCAAAATTAAAAAATATATATTAAAAAACCTTTTCTTGACTCTTGCCTGACCAAAAAAATCACTTTTGTTGACTCTCACACTTAAAAATCACTTTTGGGAGAATGATAATATTGGAAAGCAAATTCATTCTCTCTAAAAACTACTAAAAAGTCCGAAATAGCTACTATAATTGTCCTTTTCAAAAAGACAACTATAAATGTCATTTGTAGAAAAAAAAAAAAAAAAAAACTACTACCACATGAATTTCCCGAGAAAAAAATAGGATGAAAAGAAAAAAAAAAAAAGAGGGATAGAAAAATATGTAAAATTAAAAAGAACGTATATTTCCTCTATAGTCTATAATTGTTTGGTGTGTATAGAGGAATAAAATTAGTTTATTCCGTAATAATTATTTTACCTTGTATAATATTATTTAAAAGTTAGTATCCAAAGGTGGTTTAATAAATTAAACTCATTCATTAAATAGGTTACATTTGGTAGATGAGAAAAGTGAAATGATAGAGAAAAAAGTAAAGGGAAAATTAAAAAAAAAAAAATATTTGATATGAGAGAAAAGATGGGAGAAATGAAAAATTGATGGAAAAAGAGGATATGGGTCCCACTACTTTTTAGTCTCTCTAAACTGGAGTGAAAAATAAATGGAAAGAGTGACATACTTATTATGAATATGAAATTACACTTTTATCCTCAATTTTAAAACAAATTTATATAATAAAAAGGGTAAATTTTAATTTCACTATTTCACCATTTTTTGTCCTTCATGCATACCAAACATAGCTAAACATTTTTTTCCCTCTTATTTCTCTCTAATTTGGAGGAGAAAGTTTTTGTGAACCATATGAACATTTTTTCCCTTATTTTTTATTTATTTTCCCTTTTCTTTTTTCTTTCCTTTCATACCAAACGACCTTTTTTTTAAAAAAAAAAATTTCTCTTCACTTTTCTCTCATATTCTTTCTTTCATTTCCATTTTTTCTCTTACCAAACACAGGCTGACGTGTGATGAAAGAGTAATCATATGAAAAGGAGGTCAAAAAGTAGAAACTAATCATGACAAAGGAGGCTCAATACCCTATGTTTTCTTTAAAGATAATTAATATCGTTTATTAACGAGCAAATCTAGGAATATTAATTTTTAAAAAAATGTTAGCTACACTTTTATATCTCACTACTTAATATGTAGATTCTACTAAAATGTCTCACATTTTAATAATACTAAGAAATATAGTGAAATCGACATCTCAACCGAGACAAAAAAGTGTAAAAAATAGTCGAAAATATAGCACAGTTAGTCCTCCAGCTATTATACTAAAGTATTACATTTATTTTTTAATTTCAAAGTGGAATTCATTATTTGGGAAAAAAAAAAAAGAATTAGTGGTTAAAAGAAGTAAAAAAGCAGCTAATGTAAAAACGACACGTCGTTCGATTCAAAATTTTGCTGTCGTTTTGTTTTGTACTTGAATAAAACGACACAACCGGACACTCGCAGCAAAACAACAACATAATTGGGCGGACATGGTCATAAGTCCACAAACAGTTTGGGCTTCCTCGGGCATCGTTACGGCCCCAAAAGGAGCTTTTCTGTTTCATTAAAAAAATTAATTTGTTTTTTTTGAAAAAAAGAAAAAAAAGAAAAAAAAAAAAGGCAGCGTTTTAAACGGTGTGGCAGGGAAGAAGAGGAAGAACGGAGTGAAGTGAAGCTGAATCCGTGTAAAGCGATGAAGGCGATAGTGATAACAGCTCCAGGCGGCCCAGAAGTACTTGAGCTTCAAGAAGTGGAAGACCCTACGCTCAACCACGATGAGGTCCTAGTCAAGGTTGAAGCCACCGCCCTCAACCGAGCCGATATCCTCCAGAGGAAGGGCCAGTACCCTCCGCCAAAGGGTGCCAGCCCTTATCCTGGACTCGAATGTTCTGGAACCGTCGAAGCCGTCGGGAAAGACGTTTCCCGCTGGAAAATCGGTGATCAGGTTCTTTCTTTCTTTCCCCTTCGTCCTTTTTTTTTTTTTTTTGCTCTGTCTAGTCAGTCAACCGAAATTGATCAGAAACTTGAGGACGCTGAGAATTTCCAAGAATCATTACTGGGTTTCTTATTATTCTCTGTTTAGTGGGATCACGTTGATTTAGAGACGTTATTTATCATTTCTCATATCTAAATTTTCAAATTTGAGATTTTATATCAAAATCTTGTGTCATTCGAATTCAGAAGCCCAAGCAATTAAGAAATTGGTTTTATGGTGAATAGGTTTGTTGTCTCCTTAGTGGAGGAGGGTATGCGGAGAAGGTAGCTGTACCTGCTGGACAAGTTCTTCCAGTGCCGCCTGGTGTTTCTTTGAAGGATGCTGCTGCTTTCCCTGAAGTCGCCTGCACTGTTTGGTCCACCATTTTCATGACCAGTCGCCTCTCTGCTGGGGAATCACTTTTGGTATTCTTTTTAAGCTCACTTTATCTTTCTGATGCACCATTGTTTGGTATGGTGGTACCCAAAACAACTCGATTGCTATGGTGGTCCAGTTAGGATCATGAATTACACTATATTTGTTACTAGTTTGGGATGTAATAATCCCATTGATGTTATCAACAGCTCTGTACCACATGTTGCCTAAATGACAAATCAGACAACTTTATATTCTTTTCCGAGAAATGAATGACTTTGTGTTGTTTTACCTATATGCAACTATTTGAAACTCAGGTTCATGGGGGCTCTAGTGGCATTGGTACATTTGCTATTCAAATAGCTAAATACCGAGGAGCGAGTGTGTTTGTCACAGCAGGTCTAGCTGAACATGTTTATTATATTATGACATAACTGCAAGTTTCTGTTTATTCATGTACTTTGATCTTGATCACCAGGTAGCGAGGAAAAACTAGCTTTCTGCAAGAATCTTGGCGCTGATGTGGGTATCAATTACAAGACAGAAGACTTTGTTGCCCGTGTAAAAGAAGAAACTGGTGGGAAAGGTACTTCACTTTCTAGTTATTACTTATTAGCGATAGTTCTGCAACATTATTTTCTGGTTATGTGATTGAGAAAACATGATTAACGTATAGGAAATGTTAGGTGTTGATGTTATTCTGGATAGCATTGGAGCATCCTATTTCAAGAGAAATCTTGAGAGCTTGAATTATGATGGAAGGCTTTTTCTTATTGGCTTTATGGAAGGAGCAGTTACAGAATTAGATCTTCGTGCTTTATTCCCCAAGCGCCTCACTGTGCAAGGTATTACTATTGAATTAATATTTGGTACTATATATTTTGAAAATTTTGGTGTTTGTTGGATTTTATTTTTTCCCGGACCCAATCATATCTTTTCTTTGTAGTCTTTTCTTTTTGTTATTGAATGTTACAGAGCGTGATAGATGTACATAAGCAAATCAATATGTTCTTTTTTTGTCCTTTTAATATATTTTACTTCAATAATCATTTGGTGGTTGTGTATGATGATGGCACAGCGGCTGGCTTGCGAACTAGAACTCCAGAAAACAAAGCAGAAATTGTTAGTGAGGTGGAGAAGAATGTTTGGCCTGCTGTTGTGGCTGGTAAGGTGAAACCTGTGATCTACAAATATTTTCCTTTATCTGAAGCAGCAGAGGCTCACCGGCTAATGGAAAGCAGCAAGCATATAGGAAAAATACTGCTTGTTCCATGATTCCATGAATGCTTTTGTGAGACAGTGTTTGATGATGATGTGTGCAGATAGCCATGCTTTACTTTAGACTTCAATATGAGAATAAATCATGTATTTCTAGCTTGTTTCCCTCAACTTTATCAAATATAGCTCCCTTGAATGAAAACTATGCAAAATGGATTGTCTTGATCTCAATCATAAATATGTTTCACATGTAAAGATCAAAATTTCGTGATGTTTCTGACCAAGGATGATGACAACCAACTTAGTCCATTGTTTGGCTGGTAACAGAAAAGAGTGGAATGAAATTATCATTTAACTTTTATTGGATTAGGAATTTTAGGTGTACCGTGTCTGTTTGTTTTGATTTATTTATTTATTCATTTTTAATAAGAGAGTAGGTATACTTCTTTAAAATACGGGAGGAAAAAGAAAAAAGTTAAATGTTTGACTGTTGCTTTCCAAAACGCAGATTGCCTTCCAAAAAGGCTAAATGTCTGAAGTTTGTTGTCGTTTGAGTTCCAAAAACGACATTGTTGTTATATATCTATTTTCTACTAATGTCATCTAAATTGATACGAAAATCAATGTCAAAACAACACGTAATAAAAACCAAAATTAAAAATAAAAAAAGCCTAAATTAAATTAAATCAAAGTAGATTAAATTAAATAGAAAATAAAGAAAGAAGGAAAGAAAGAAGGAAGGAAGAAATTATAATCAAAACCAGTAGCCGTCGGCGCGCGGCCTTACTCAGATCGAGACGCCAACTAACTAACAATCACTCTCCACTATTAGTTGTACTTGTACTAGTCGTAGAGAAAATGGCTCTGAGTCTTGTCCCTCGACGACTACTACTACTACCCTCCCTCCCAATTAATCCAAGACTATCACAATTACTTCTGCTATCTCCCTCTCAATTAAGAAAAGGTCAGTACAATTTTCTTCACTACTTCATATCCTTATATATATATATATACACACTTATATTTCTATAGATATTCAAAAGTAAAGATTTTTGTACTTGACAGCCGGCGAGACATACCGAAAAGAGTGGTTTCAGTTCCAATTAAGGACGTCCAAGGGTCACGCCTCCAGGGCGAGAGCAGCAGTAGTGTACTCCAGTTTCATCGTTTTACCTTTCTTTTTTTTTTTTCTTTTGGTTTTTAATTATTTACTTTAGGTTTTTTTTTTTTTAATTTTTTATTTTACGCCAATTTCTTTTAATGTTGATAAAGATTCTTATTTGTCTTTTTATTATTATTTTTCCCCCTCTGCCAAAGCCTCAAAAAATTATTATATGTATTTGATGGCCAATTTTATAAGCAAGTTAAGAAACAAGGGTCTCTTTGCAAAAGAGAGAACATTTTATTACAAGAATCTACTTTTCAGATATACTTTTCATCAAAATTAGATAAAAATGCGATATCTAAACAGTAAACACAGACTAGTATATCACAAGATGCATGTATTACATTTTTCAATAAATCCAATAATAAAATACAATTTAATCATTGTCTGGCGTTATAAAATAAAAAAAATAAAAATAAATCGTTAAAAGTAGATTTCGATCTCGGACTCTCTCTAACTCTCTACTCTGGTCTACTCAACACTGTGTTAGGAGGAGGAAAAGATGAAGGCGATAGTGATAACCGCATACGACGACCCAGAACCACTGCAGCTTCAAGACGTACCAGACCCTGTCCCCAAGGACGATGAGGTCCTTATCAAGATCGCAGCCTCCGCCCTCAACCGAGCCGATACCCTTCAGAAAAAGGGTCAGTACCCTCCTCCCAGGGGGCCCATCCCCATTCCGGGTCTCGAAGCTTCTGGAACCGTCGAAGCCGTAGGGAAAGATGTTTCCCGCTGGAAAGTCGGTGATCAGGTCCTTTCTTATGCTCCCTGGATCTGGTTCAGTTCAATACTCTCAATAAACTAAATGGTGTTGATGTTTCATAGGAATATAATGGGTGAGTGAAAACTGAAAACGTGCAGGTGTGTTGTCTTCTTCATGATGGAGGGTACGCCGAGAAAGTGGCTGCGCCTGCTGCCCAAGTTCTTCCGGTCCCGCCTGGTGTTTCTTTGACGGATGCTGCTGCTTTCCCTGAAGTGGCTTGCACGGTTTGGTCCACTGTTTTCATGACCAGTCGCCTCTCTGCCGGGGAATCGTTTTTGGTAAACTTTCTTGAGCTCGTTTTCCGTTTGGTGTTACCAACAACTCAACTGGGACTCAACTGGGATTGTAACTATTTATGTACATTTTTTTAGTAATTTATTGGATCTGGAAAGGGTTTTTTTTTTTTTTCAAAAAAAACCTATTTTTTTAGGAGTTGAAATGTCTTAACTAGATGTTGCTAAGCATTATATTATGCTATTTCATGAATGTTGTTAATAACTCTGTACCATATGTAGCCTAAAATGATAAGTTCAATGCCTTTTTTTTTTTTTTTTTCACCGCTGGGCATTCGTTTTTGGCAACTTTTTTAACTCATTTTTATATGGTATTAACAACAACCCAATTGGGATAGTAACTATGTATAGGTGAAACGTCTTAACTTGATGTTGGCTAGTATTATACGATGTTATTTCATGGATATTTGTCAACGACTGTACCTTGTGTAGCCTACATGATTTATTCGACTACTTTTTCATGTTTTGACTGATACTAAGTTTTCTGATTCTGGATACTATCAAAGTACAGGTTCATGGGGGCTCTAGTGGCATTGGTACTTTTGCGATTCAGATTGCTAAATACATTGGAGCAAGAGTGTTTGTCACAGCAGGTCTTGCTGAACTTGTTTTTCTAATGACACAACTGCAGTTTCTGTTGTATTCATATTCTTGGATCTTGATCACCAGGTAGTGATGATAAATTAGCTTTCTGCAAGAATCTTGGCGCTGATGTTTGTATCAATTACAAGACAGAGGACTTTGTTGCACGAGTAAAGGAAGAAACTGGGGGGAAAGGTACTTTCTAGTTAAGACAAAATTTGATACTTCTGCGATCTGCGTTTTCCAATTATGTTGTAAAAATAGCTAACAAGCATGAAATTGTAGGCGTTGATGTTATTCTGGATAGCATTGGAGCACCCTATTTCAAGAAAAATCTTGAGAGCTTGAATTATGATGGAAGGCTTTTTGTTATTGGCACTATTGGTGGATCAGTTACAGAATTAGATCTCCGTGCTTTGTTTCCGAAGCGCCTCACTGTGCAAGGTATTACTATCTGTATTGTGATTTGGTACCATATATTTGGTCTTCGTTGGATTTGGTTTCTCTGACCAAAGTCATATCCTCTGTTCCTTTTTTTTAAACTCCTAGTTTTCTTATCGAATGTAATAGTATTTCAGCCACAGGATTCTTAATCCTTGCGGTGATAGATATAAATGACTATGTTCTCTTTTAGGGTTATTGTCATTTGCTTAATATGTGATACCTTTATAATCATTTGGTGGTTTTATGTGATGGTACAGCGGCTGGCTTACGACTTAGAAGTCCAGAAAACAAAGCATTAATTGTCAGTGAAGTGGAGAAGAATGTTTGGCCTGCTGTTGCGGCTGGTAAGGTGAAACCTGTGGTCTACAAAACTTTCCCATTATCTGAAGCAGCGGAGGCTCACCGGCTCCTGGAAACTAGCAGCCACACAGGAAAAATACTGCTTATTCCATGATTCGACGACTTCTGTTCGGAGACAATGTTTGATGTGTGCAATCTAGTGATGCATACTTAGTGGGCTTTCCTCCTCTTGAGGATTTGTTTTGGCTCGAAGCCAGCCCAGTTTGTATTTCTGCATTGTTGCTTGCCAATTTGGCTTAATAAAGAACTTTGGTTCCCATTTCAGAAAAAGGATAGAGAGAGTTAAGAGGAAAAAGAATGTTTGATGGATCATTTTGCGAGTAATTTCTGGCATAATTCCCCCCTCAACTTGTTCAGATATTGCCCACTTGAATGAAAGTTATGCTGATGGATTCATCTCAACTATGTTATGTTTTCAATAGTTATCAAGGCCAAAATTTGACTCTGGAAGATATTAAATTTTCAAGTTACAAAGTTGTAGGAACTTTGTACGCCTACATTGACGCAGAAAAAGGAAAACAACTGGCTTTCAGAGCTCATTTCCGTTGCACAATAAGCAACGCAGGGAAATTTTACACATGTTTTTAGCTTTTGAAGCTAATGTAGGCCTACGATGCAGAGTTTGGCAAGCTCAATGAGTAGTGTCTGCTCCCCTACTTGGAACAAGTGAAACAGCCAAAATTGTCACCTTCGTGTCTTTCTCTGCTCCAATCCCTCAGAGACAAGTCCCCTCCTATCTGGACAACAGCAGCCACCATCTGCGTTGTCGATGAGAATGGCAAACATGACAATCTGCGAAAGTTAATACTTCTTTTCGCTTGAAATCTCAAGCCACTAGTTCTAGTCGTTTTCTTNTATGGACGTTTATGTTGACGTCGTCTCATACTATTGCGTTTTTAGTTTCTTGTCGTTTCATGAGTGTACTATCGTTCTTATTGGTTGTCGTTTCTGGATTCATATCGTTATTGGTAGTTACTATCAAATTCTCCGTAGCCATGCCTCCAAGAAAAGCTTCCTTGTTTTCCTTCCTTCTCTTCTAGGTCGCCGACCCTCTTTTTGTCTCCGCCGATGATGTGAGCTTCGACCTCCCTTCTTTTAGTCTCAGAAACCTTATTCTCCTCGGAGTGCCTCTTTAAGCACCGGCTCTGTAATCTTCAAACAACCCAATTAAGTTCTTCTATCCTGAAACCAATATCACAGCTTCTTTCACCGTGCCAGCAATGTCAATTCGAGCGCTTTCAGAGTCAGCTTTCATTTTTTTCTCGTGTCGGACAACCGGAATCTAGGCTCTCGCAAAGGATATCTGGGACTCAGTTAATTCTTCCCAGTTTACGAAGAACATGTTCGTGGCCACTGAGTGCGACGCTGGATTTACGTTTCGACGACCCAAATGACAGCCATGTTGGATTGAGCATAAATTCCATCGAGACCGTTAACACAATGTTGTTGGGGATTTATCTCAAAGGTGGAAATATCATCACTGCTTGGATTGATCACAAGAATGACCAAGAAAACGTGAAGATCTTTCCGAGCTATTCGAGTTTCAAGCCTGAAAAGCCGATTCTGACCGAGGACTTTAACCTCTCAGAGTATCTAAAAGCGAATATTTATATGGGTTTTTGGCCTTCTACTGAGGGGAGTACTGAGCTTCATCTGATTGAGAGTCAGCGTCTGTTATGTATGGCTTTTTAAGCTTAAGAACAAGATTACATCCACGCAATGTCAATGTTTCCATAACTCACTGATGGTTACTCCGATGAATCCTGAGTTGGTTCAAACATGACCTTCTAGCATGTCCAACAGAATTCACTTATAGAGAGCCTAAATTACCAGCAAGAGTCTTGTAAGAGCCTCACTTGACTTTTTGAGTCTCGTAAATTTTAAACGGTAAGAGCCACAGGAATCCGTGAGGAAGCTCTTGCTTTCGAGTTTGGAGACTCTTGTAAATTCTAAACAGTGAGGCTGAAGCTGTGGCAGTGCAAGGATCAAACCAAGTCTTCCTCACACTTGACCTTCAATGGACAAGAGTGGAAAAGCCTCAAGCTCTGTATGTGAGATTAAAGTTTCTGAAGAAAGATATCCAAGTTTTGTTACTGACATTCTACAGGTGATTTTATTTATTTATTTTGAACTGTTTTTATTTTTCGGTTTCATTAGGGAATATAGCCCTATAATGTGTAGGTAAGAGATTGTAGCAGTTCACTCCTCATCTGTGTCTCTGCCTTTGTCCATGCCATATAAAAGAAGCTTGCTTGAATATTTTAATTGTGAAGTTTACTTTCTTCCATTTGATTACAGATTCAAGTACTCAACTATGGTAATCTCTCTCTGTTTTTTTTTTCTTTTTTTTTTTTTTTGGTAATAACTGTAAAAATATTATAGTTTAATAATTAACATCAGTATCTCCCAGTAATGCAGAATAATGGAGTTTTCGAGTCATAAAGTACATTTGAAAATAGGAGACTCTTGAACTGAATAGTTGGAAATGACTGTCATCAGGTCACCAACTTCCTTNAGGCTTCCAAACTTATTTCTGAGGAACCATATGGCATTGCAAAGAGCTTGTTTTTCTTTTGGAAAAATAAATAAATAAAAATTGTTGCTAAAGATATTTCTGGGGTGGTTGCCCTGTCACATGGGTAGCAATAAATGAGAAAATGTCGGGCAGATGAGTTTGCAGTATATAAATTATTTGAAATTCAGTGTGTCACATATTGATAGTTAGAGAGGAAGTTTATCCTTTTCATCAAAAAGTAAAGAACGACAGAGATGGGCCATTTAACAATTGTTACGACCGTTTTTTTTTTATTCTTATTTAATATAATTAATTGTCTAATTAATTATGTAAGGTGATTATGCAAAAAATTATAATATGAATATTATTATACGGAAAAGTAAAATCTTGACAAATAATATTTTTATTTCGTTCAACTATCTCTCGATAGTCTACATCTAAAGGGCCACACCCAGATAAATAAACTTATTAGTAAAAAATAACGTGAATACAAACACCCATCAAATTTAAAAAATTCTCTCTCTTAAATATTGCAACATGTCACTACTCATTCACTAATCTGTCTAACGAGCTCCCATCGACTTGATATGATTCGTTCTGTCTAAACTTCCTTCAGATTTCATAAAACCTGCCTTCTCCTGAAGAGTTGCTGTACTTCTCCCGAAGCGCTCTCACAACTAAGAATCCCTCCTAGTCTAACAATACAAAGTATAAACAGATTTAACAAAGTATTACTCTAATGGCAATCTCAAATATACATGGCATACCTAGGACTCTAACCTAGACCCCTATATATAGTGCTTAACGTCTTCTAATCTTTAGAAATATACAATACGCGTTATAATTATCATAAATGTTGATTGGAAGCTAATTAGATCAGTCAAGGATAAGATTTTTGCAATCAAGACTAATCTGAAATTATTATTGATTCTGCACAATGATGTTACAACATCGACCCTATCTAAAACAACCAGATTTGTAACCTTCTAAAAGAAACGTTGATTTGTTACCTGAAATAGCAGTATTGGTTTTCACACAAATCAATAAAATAAAAAATACTCATACACAATAAGAATCAGCAAAGTATAAATAAAGAAACGACAACCCGAGAGATAGACATTTATATGTTCATACTATAAGTTAGTTTCCATAAAAATATAAGATGTCAAAGTAATTTAATAAAATTAGTCCAATAATTATAATTTGATTGATTAGAATCAGAAATGATTATTTCTAAAAATATTAATCAATTATCATTAGCAATCACACAATAATTAATCTTCATTTAAACACGCCTAAATAAGAAAGAAATATGTGAATATAATTTTCCTATAAGGTAAACATCAATTATTGATATTTCTGATCAAAACACAACTAATCAAACAAATATTCAATCATGTGACAACTGTAATATTCGGACAAATACATCACAAAAGCTTGGTGAAATAATCCGGTGATGTTATAACATTAATCCAGATTCATAATGATGTTGCAATATTTTAAATGACAACAGATTTTGCCTTTTCAATCTCCCCCTTTGACATTTTTAGGCCAAATATTTGTACATGCAAAAAAACAAGTTAGGCCTGCAAAAATAAGATGTGTTTGGCTAAGAATTTTGCATACTCTCCCTTTTTTGTCAATAAGTGCCAAAATATATCATATACCATCTTAAATGATAGTATTTGTACCTGCAGAAGTTCTAACATGACGAAATATATCATATAAAAACCAAATTCTATATATATATAATAGATTATTATCAAAAAAAATTGCTCAATGTGATAACATGAGCTTAATCTTGTAGAAAACTACATAAGTAAATGCAATAGAATATGATACTACTGTCCATTGATTATTACCCCTAATATCAAGACAACAACTTACTTTTCCTATGAGATAAGAAACTTGATGATATCACAATGATCTTTTTTTCTCAGCTGGCTTTTATGACTCTCCTTTAGTAAATCCCCCTTACTATGAGCACCGTAAATAAGAGAAGCAAAGAAATAAAATGGAGCGGCTAGAGAATCACTTTTATTTCCACTGTGGGCATTCACCATTTTTTGGGACTATTGTAAAAAAAACGGAAATTTCGAACAAACAATAGTGAAAACAGTGATAATGCAAGAGAAAATTGTGAGTGTAATGAAATGAATGAAATTCTGAATTTAAATAAACAAGAGACCATTCAATTTTCCTAATTTGAAATAGAAAACAAAATCAACTTTGAGGCAAATTGAAATCAGAAAAATGTAAGGAGAGAAAATCTTAGGAACATATAGAGATGACATCAGCAGCAGTTATCTAAAAATTTATCCAATTTTTTTTTTTAAATATAAGCCAGTTTATTCCATGTTGTAACATTGATTATGCAGTCTTAGTCAAAATATTATATACGGTAACAAAAAGAAGTTGATGATTTTATTCTAATTGTAAAATATTTTAACACACAGTTCTTACAATTTTCAACAGTCACGATTTCTAGAAGATTCTTCAGATTGATTGATCATTTATGCTTGAGAAATAACTGACATACCAAAAATAATTGATCTCACATAAAATAGAGCAGTACGAATTAATTTTTGCTACTGCATAAATAAGTGATGTTGTAACTAAGGCGTTCCATGAACAGTAGCTTTCACACTATCACTGAGGTAGTTATTTTCTCATGATAGATCATCCTCTACTGTATTTGTGATATATAGCCCCAAATTACCCATGGATGGTTTTCACACGTTAGTGTAGGTAGCTCTTTCTGATCATGATGCCTATATTCACAAAATAAAATTGAGATCAAAACATGTCACACTTGTCAGTTATAAAATAATCAAGGATTCTCAATCTTTCTTTAGGATTATCCAGAGATACTTGCATGATAAAAATAACAAGAACTGTGTATAAAAATACATTATAATAAAAACAAATTCATCGTTTTCTTAATATCTTTTAGGTATTTCACAAATAATATTTTTAACTTTGACTGACCAATGTTGTAACTAACATACCAAAAATAATTGATCTCACATAAAATAGAGCAGTACGAATTAATTTTTGCTACTGCATAAATAAGTGATAATGTAACTAAGGCGTTCTATGACTAGTAGTTTTTACACTATTACTGAGGTAGCCATTTCTCATGATAGATCATCCTCTACTATATTTGTAATACATAGACTCAAATTACTCATGGATGGTTTTTACACATTAGTATAGATAGCTCTTTCTGATCATGATGTCTGTATTCACAAAATAAAACTGAGATCAAAATGTATCACACTTGTCAGTCATAAAACAATCAAGGATTCTCAATCTTTCTTTAGGATTATCTAGAAATACTTGCATGATAAAAATAATAAGAACTGTGTATAAAAATACGTTATAATAAAAACAAATTCATCGTTTTCTTAAGATCTTTTAGGTATTTCACAAATAATATTTTTAACCTTGACTGGCTAATGTTACAATATTTTTTCATATAAAACAAATTCCTAGAGCTTTTGTGAAAATACCTGCAAGTTGTTTGTCAGTCTCAATATGTTCTGACAAAATAATTTTATTCTCAACTAAGTTTCTGATAATATGCCATAAATCAGATTCATTCACAGATGCAATATTATATGAATGTGTTTTTGTCAAAGTATAACAATTGTTTTTAGACCAAAATCCTTCCAAAATCGATTTACCATATTCATCAAAAATAGCACACTTATCAGGTGTAAAATTAACATTAAAATTTAAATCACAAATTTGACTTATGCTAATCAAATTAGTCATAAGTATCTCAACATGCAAAACATTCTTGAATTTTAGACATCCTTCAACACTAAGAGTTCCACTTCCAAGAACTCTTCCTTTTATACCATTACCGAATATTACAATACCTCCAGTATCAACCTTATGATTCACAAGAATAGATTTGTCACTTGTCATGTGCCTGGAACATCCACTATCGAAATACCAATTGTTAGTAATACATGTTCTAAAACAAGTAAAAGATCCAAAGTAATTTAATTTAGATTTTTTAACCTAAACTTTATGAGTTTTTCTTGACAAATCAATCTTTTTCTTTGGTGTCTTTCTTTGAAATCGAATTTCATGCAAATAATAGTTATTTTCTAAAAAATTCCTCATAGTAAAGCACCTAGGTCTAATTTGACCTTTAACACTATAGAAATGATAAGTTGAAACGAACTTACCATATTTTCCCATAGAATTAAATCCTGCAGGTTTGTTATGTATTATAACAGGAGATTTTCGTGTTGCAATATTAGCATATTTTTCAGAAATTGTTACAGTTGATTTACTGTATGTTACAACATGAGGTTTCTTCTGTATTTTAACATCAGTACTGGTTCCTGCAACTTGGTTAGAAATAGAACTCTTAACAAAAATAGTTTTTAAACTTGAGTTCTCACCTTTAAATCTGAGTCATCAATGATCTGATCCAGATTTACTGACAGACAAAATATGATCTAACATGGCTGTTCCTGAATTTAGCATTTTTAAGGACTTTTGAGTCCTATCAAGCTCTGCTGAAACTTCTTATAACTTTACTTCCATTTCATTGAGTAAAGTTTCCAACTTTTGCACTTTTATCTCTGAATTCTCCACGTATTGGATGAGAGTAGAGATTCTCACTTCAAGAGATCTATTCTGTTCTACAACTTTAATCCATTAAGAATACATATTCTCATAGGATCTTTGAATTGATTCTTCATCCAATTCAGATTCATCACTATTAGAATCATATATCCTGTCTGATGTTACAACATCACTGCTAGATGCAGACTGTGTTGCAATATTATCTGTAGAACTCTGCACAGAATACATGTCAACTGAAATTAATGAAACACCAAAAGCAACATAATTACTTAACATGTGTTTCATCTTCCTCTTGGCTACCTTCAGATTTCTTATCACTCCAAGAGATGGTCATAGCCCTAGACTTCTTTATCAGGGTATTGGCACATTCAGCTTGTATATGTCCATAACCCTCACAGTCTCTGCATTGAATACCTTTCTTTTTATTTTTTGAAACATTAGATTTAGGTAGAGTGGACTTACTTTTATTTGAGTTGCTTGCCTTTGACTGCCCACCCATTTTCTTCAAAAACTTGTTAAAATTTTTAGTCAATAGAGCAAGTTTGACTTCACCATTTCCTTTTTCACTTAGAACCGACTCTAAGGCTGCTTTAAGGACAATAGTTTTATCCTTTTTCTTATAATTGCTATTTATCTCGTATATTTGCAAGGATCCCATCAGTTTCTCAACCTTCATGGTGTCGAGGTTCTTGCTCTCTTCAATGACTATGAGCTTTGGTTGAAATCTGTCAGGCAAAGACCAAAATATTTTCCTAATAATTTCAGTTTCTGAAAAACATTTTCCAAGAGCAAAAGCCTTATTAGAAATATCATATAATTTATTAAAATATTCAGACAATGTTTCATCCTCTCTCATTTTTAATTTCTCAAATTTAGAGGATAAAATGACCAATTTGGTTCTTTTCATATCTCCAAAACCTTCAAAATGAGTTTGTAAAATGTCCTACGCCTCTTTAGTAGATTCATAATTTGTAATCATTTTAATTCGAGTTGCATCAACTCTACTGAGAATGGCATGTAGAGCTTTAGAATTGGAATTAGCAAGTTTGTCATCATAGATAACCAATTGAATGCATGTTTAGGAATACTCTTCCATTCATTGTCCTTAATAGTTGGAGGACTCCAACTAGTAAGAACAGATCTCCAAGTTTTTTCATTAGTAACCCTGATGAATGCCTCCATGCATACTTTCTAATAAAAATAATTAGTGTCACCAAGTAGTGGAGGGCGTAAAATGGACCCACTTTCGGCAAGAATTGACATACTTGAAATTTATGGTAAAAAGAATTCACAAGATCTCACAAAACAAACCATTAGTGACCCGCTCTAATATCAATTGTTACAACTATTTTTTTGTATTCTTACCGAATATAATTGTACAGAAGTCCCTCTGTGTTTGCCATTTAATCCTTGACATCAATACCTTTTCGCTTAAGCCTAGATTTTGAAATTGATTCAGCTTTTCTTTTTCACAAATTTGAATCTAAATTAAAAAAAATGAGAATTTACCATATTATCCCTAATAAAAGTTCGGGTTTTTACAGCAACTCCTTGTTCAAATATATTCTAGAGAAATTTAGATGGATAACCAATATTTTAAATTTGATTAAGTAGATATCCACTTTTTAAATTTTATAGCTAAATGGCCATGTATATATATTTTTACACTCAATTTTAGTTACTGTGCTGAAATGTAATAGGTATATACTTTTTTATACTTGGTATATAAAGTTTTATACTTGGCATATAAGCATATATACCGGACATTTTGCTATAACATTTGACAACGGGATATTTAATTAAATTGGGCCCAAAATTTGGTCATATTTCTATATGCCCTATATTTTATTCCTATTCAATTTCAAATGAAAATCTATTATTTATATTAAAATTTGGGTGTTACAAAGCCACACCCCGTGGCTTTCACAAAAAAAAAAAGAAAAAAAAAAGTCACACCTAAGGAGTAATTATGTAAGGTGATTATGCGAAAAATTATAATATGGATGTCGTAACACCGAAAAGTAAAAACTTGATATACAATATTTTTACTTGATTCAACTATCTCCCAATAGTCTATATCCAAAGGGCCACGCTTAGAGAAATAAACTTATTAGTGAAGAATAACATAAGTACAAATACCAATCAAATTTAAAAGACTCTCTCTCTTAAATATTACAACATGCTAGTACTCCTTCACTAATCTATCTGGCGAGCTCCTATTGACTTGATGTGATTCCTTTCGTCTATACTCCCTTCAGATTTTATAGAACCTGTCTTCTCTCGAAGAGTTGTTGCACTTCTTCTGAAGCACTCTCATGACTAAGAATCCATCCTAGTCTAACAATACAAAGTATAGACAGATTTAACAAAGTATTACTCTAATAGCAATCTATAATATACATGGCACACCTAGGACTCTAACCTAGACCCATATATATAATGTTTGATGTCTTCCAATCTTTGGAAATCTGCAATGCACATTATAATTATCATAAATGTTGATTGGAAGCCAATTAGATCAGTCAAGGATAAGATTTTCGCAATCAAGGATGATATGAAATTATTACTGATTCTGCACAGTGACGTTACAACATTGACCTGTCTAAAACAGCCAGATTTGTAACCTTCTAGACGAAACGTTGATTTGTTATCTGAAATAGCAATTTTGATTTTCACACAAACCAATCAAATAAAAAGTGTTCACACACAATAAGAATCAGCTAAGTATAAATAAAGAAACGACAACCCAAGAGATAGACATTTATACGTTCATACTATAAGGTAGTTTCCATAAAATACAAGCTGTCAAAGTAATCAGATAAAATTAGTCCAATAATTATAATCTGATTGATTAGAATCAAAATTGATTATTTCTATAAATATTAATCAATTATCATTAGCAATCGCACAATAATCAATCTTCATTAAAATACGCCTAAATAAGAAAGAAATATGAGAATATAATTTTCTTACAAGGAAAACATCAATCACTGATATTTCTAATCAAAACACAACTAATTGAACAAATATTCAATCATATAACAACTATAAAATTCAGACAAATACATCACAAAAGTCAGGTCAAATATTCCGGTGATGTTGCAACATTACAAATTTACAATGATGTTGCAACATCTTAAATGACAACAGATTTTTCCTTTTTACAATTTATTTGGACACTCTAAAAAAATAAAAACATTTATTTATACACACCAAAAACAAGAAAAATCTTAGGAAGTTTTAAATCTATCAAGAATTTGACTATGTACATTCAATTAGTTTTGATATCACAAAAAACACTTTTTGATTTTGTTTTACTCTCTGTACATTTCTTTTATTCCAGAAATATCCATCTTAAATTACACTCACTCTTTCTACGTTTAAAATACCCCATCCTTGGTATGAGATAGAGAGTTGGGAATGGTCAATCCATAAATTCTTTTTCATATCCTTGGCTCCCTCGGCCGCGAACCTTTCGCACAATTACCCATTCTTCTAGTCCAGCTATTAAGATCAGCGATTTAATCCTAGCTCCTTGTTGTTGGAATTACAATGTGGTTTATGGTAGTTTTCTCCCCATGGATAGCGAGCTCATTTTTTCAATTCCCCTAAGCAATGCTGATCGTGAAGACTTCCTTTTTAGGCATTATGAGGAAAAGGAGGGTACTCGGGTAAAAGTGGCTACAAATTACTGTTAGATCAACAACTCTCAGTCTCAAATTCTAGTTCAGATTCATTACGAAAGTTATGGAACAAATTATGGAAGTTAAAAATTCTGCCTATAGTGCGAGTCTTTGTATGTCAAGTTTTCTATGGTGCCGTTCTATCTTGCAATAACCTCACTAAATGCAAAGTTGCTATTGATCATTGCTGTTCTAGGTGCGGACTATTGGAGACCCTTTCCCATGATTTATTTTCATGTGTGTTTTCAAAGGAAATTGGTAAAATTGAAATTGCATGACGATCTCAGTGAATCCCTTCTAGGCGCTTTTTGGAGTCAAGATCAAGAGAAATTCGAGTTGTTTTACATTTGTCTCCGGAGTGTCTAGTCAGAACGCAATAAAGTGGTTCATGGGTCACCTATTCGAACAACTGAAGCTCGGGTTTCTTTCATTGAATCCTTCCTTTGTGAATTCGTAGCTTCCTCAAGTTCGCAAGAAGTGAAGAAGAAGGCAGCTTTGGTGAAGAATCTGATTTGGAGAGCTCCTGAACCAGGTTGTTTGAAGCTTAATATGGATGCCTCAAGTGTTCCTGGTTCTCCATCCATTGGCATTGATTTCGTTCTCCAGGATCAGTTGGGTCATGTCTTAGCAACAGGTGCACGATGTCTCTTTCGAAAATTTTCAGCTGAAATTGCCGAGTTATTGGCCATTCAAGAAGTGTATTGAGACATTGCACTACTTCGAGTATTCCGGTTGACATTTTGAGAGTGACTGTTGTTAGGGAATAACCTCCCCAATAGATACACAATAATAGAAGCGATAAAATAAATGCGAAAAATAATGCCAAAATAAAAATAAACAGGACACACAAAATTAGCGTAGTTCACCAAATTGGCTACGTCCACGGAGCTGCTGTAGATTTGCACTATTGGGAGAAAAAGTACCTTTACAAGTATTTACACTCAACTCACACCCCAGACCCCGAATACACCCAAGAGAAAAATTGTATTTTTCTCTAACTCTTAAGAATAAAAACTACTCACTTTACACGTGGTGTATTTCACTCTAAGTGGGATGATTTACAATGAGGAATAGTACCTCTATTTATAATGTGAGGTTCCTCAGCTCTATACACGTTTTTGCCAACTTTTACCATATATATCACACATTTTGTACACGGTTTATACCGTGTATTGTTTGCTGGTAAGAGCAATTAATGCTCTTTATATTACACGGTTAGCAGAGCATTTAATGCTCTTTACCATTATAATACACAGTTTGCAAACCGTGTGTGGTTCACACACATCCACATCAACAATCTCCCACTTGAAGACTGATTTCAACCATGTCTTCACACTTTGATCAATGCAGCAACTCATCTCCTCATCGTTACTCCTGCAAGCCAACTGAAGCCGAACACAGCTTCAATTTATTAATGGTCATCGTCTTCGTTAATATATCAGCAGGATTCTGACTACCATGAATCTTCTCAAGAGCTATAACTCCATCTTCCAAAGCTGAGCGTATGAAATGGTACCGAACCTGTATATGCTTTGTCTGAGCATGATAAACAGGGTTCTTCGCCAGATGAATAGCACTTTGACTGTCACAATGCAAAGTGCTCTTACCATAATTCTGACTCTATTCCTCTAGGAAACTTTGCAACCATATCAACTCTTTGCTTGCTTCTGTCACAGCAACATACTCTGCTTCAGTAGTGGATAGAGCGACAATCTTTTGTAGCTTTGAGACCCAGCTAACCGCTGTACCACCTAATGTGAATACATATCCAGTAGTACTCTTCCTGTCGTCTATATCACCAGCCATGTCAGCATCAACATAGCCCTGTAGACCCAAATCTGACTTTCTGAAGCACAGGGCCATGTTACTAGTACCTCTCAAATACCTGAGAATCCATTTCACAGCTTCCCAGTATTGTTTTCCTGGATTGCTCATGTATCGGCTTACAACTCCCACTGCATGTGCTATATCTGGTCTGGTGCACACTATGGCATACATAAGACTGCCAATAGCAGAAGAATAAGGTACCTTGGCCATGTGAGCTCGCTCCAGCTCTGTTGAGGGTAACTGCTCCTTGGTTAGTTTGAAGTGACTTGCCAAAGGAGTACTTACAGGCTTTGCACCATCCATGTTGAATCTGCTAAGTACCTTCTTCACATACTTCTCCTCAGATAGCTTCAAACTCCCATTCACCATATCTCTAGAAATCCGCATCCCAAGGATTTGCTTTGCAGCTCCCAAATCCTTCATAGAAACTCCATTGACAATTCTTTCTTGAGCTTATCGATTTCCTCCATATTAGCTCCAGCAATTAACATATCATCTACATATAGAAGCAGAATAATATAGGAATTATCAAACCTTTTCATGTAACAGCAGTGATCTACCTGGCACCGCAAGTAACCATTGTTACTCATAAATGCATCGAACTTCTTGTACCACTGTCTTGGAGCCTATTTCAGGCTATACAGGCTCTTTTGAAGTTTGCACACCACTCTCTTTCCCTTGTACTTCAAAACCTTGTGGCTGCTTCATGTAAATTTCTTCCTCCAGGTCGCCATGAAGAAATGCCGTCTTGACATCTAATTACTCTAGATGCAAGTCTTCTTTAGCCACTAACCCAAGTACTGTTCTGATAGTGGTCAATTTAACCACTGGAGAGAAAATCTCGGAGTAGTCGATGCCTTCTTTCTGTTGAAAGCCTTTGACAACAAGTCTTGCTTTGTACCGCTTACTACCATCATGTTCTTCTTTTATTCGGTACACCCACTTGTTGTGTAACGCCTTCTTTCCTTCTGGTAGTTCGGC
>JXTC01000002.1:3913048-4006704 GCA_002914845.1 Trema orientale
ATTAATGGCACAATATTTCTTGAAATCATCATCATCATATTCTCCCCCATTATCAGACCGCAAGCATTTCACTTTCAGATTAGTCTCATTTTCAACTATGGCCTTCCACTTTTTAAAGGTATCATAAACATCAGATTTATTTTTTAGGAAATAAACCCATACCTTTCTACTCGAATCGTCAATGAAAGTGACATAGTATCTTGAGCCTCCAAGGGATATCACAGGAGATGGCCCCCACACGTCTGTATGAACCAGCTCCAATTTTGCTGCTTTCGGTTCTCTTCCGCCTTTCGAAAAGCTCACCCTTTTCTGGTTGCCAAAGATACAGCTTTCGCACAGGCTGTGCTCAACTGACTTCAACTCTGGTAGCTTTCCTTTTGATAGCATTATCTTCATTCCCTTTTCGCTCATATGCCCAAGTCTACAGTGCCATAGACTTGAATCAACACCAGTATTGACAGTGGCCAATGTATCTCTACAACTGGAAGTTATGTAAAGAGTTCCAGTTTTATTTCCTCGAGCAACAACTATGGCTCCTTTGCTAACCCTCCACGAGCCACCAGTAAAGGTCACATTGTGTCCTTCCTCGTCAAGCTATCCCACCGATATAAGGTTCCGCATCAATCTAGGTACATGCCTTACTTTCTGGATATTTCATACCGATCCGTTCGACATCTTCAGATGGATATCACCCATACCAACAATATCTAAAGGTTCTCAATCGGCTAGATAAACCTTTTCGTAATTACCAGCGACATAATTCTCTAATACATCACGATGTGCAGTGGTATGAAATGAAGCTCCAGAGTCTAAGACCCAAGAGTCAATTGGATTATCTACAGACAACAGTAAAGCGTCTTGTACCTCATCAGTCACGGCATTCGCATCGTTTCTGCTGTCGTCTTTCCTTGGTGCTCTGCAATTCTTTTCTATGTGGCCAGTCTTGCCACAATTCCAGCATTCCGGTCTTCTTCCAGATCTGGACTTGTCTCTGTCATTCCTTGACTTGGACCTACCACGACCCCGATTAGAATTCTTTTCGCTGCTCCTGTCCCTGTTCTCGAGATTTAGGGCAGAACTCGATGATGCGCCTTCACCCGAATCAATTCTACGAACTTCTTCCGCCAAAATTCGGTCTCTAACATCATTGAATTGCAACTTTTCTTTGCCTACAGAATTGCTAATCGCAGCCCTTATTGGTTCCCAGCTGGTTGGTAGAGAGGCCAGAAGAATTAGAGCACGAACTTCATCGTCGAAATTAATTTCGACGGACGTCAATTGAAGAACGATCGTGTTGAACTCATTGATATGTGTTGCAACTGAAGCACCTTCTCGCATCTTTAAATAAAACAACTTCTTCATCAAATGTACCTTGTTATTTGCCGACGGCTTCTCATACATGTCTGACAGGATGCTCATCATCTCTGCTGTGGTTTTTGCATTCGCCACATTATGAGCAACATTCTTTGTTAGCGTTAATCGAATTACGCCTAATACCTATCGATCAAGGAGTTCCCAGTCGTCATTCTCCATCTTCTCAGGTTTCTTCCCTGGTAGAGGCTGATGCAACTTTTTACTATGCAGATAATCATTGATCTGCAATCTTCAGTACGAGAAGTCTGTACCGTCGAACTTGTCAATTCCGAGTCCTGATCCTTCACCTCCGGTCATCGCTCCCACTTAAATATCGAACGAATCTCTGATACCAGTTGTTAGGGAATAACCTCCCCAATAGATACACAATAGTGGAAGCGATAGAATAAATACAAAAAATAATGCCGAAATAAAAATAAACAGGACACACAAAATTAGCGTGGTTCACCAAATTGGCTACGTCCACGGAGCTGCTGCAGATTTTCATTATTGGGAGAAAAAGTACCTTTACAAGTGTTTACGCTCAACTCATACCCCAGACCCCGAATACACCACTCTCAAGAATAAAAACTATCAATTTTTACTCACTTTACACGTGGTGTATTTCACTCTCAATGGGATGATTTACAATGAGGAATAGTACCTCTATTTATAATGTGAGGTTCCTCAGCCCTATACACGTTTTTGCCAACTTTTATCATATATATCACACATTTTGTACACGGTTTGTACCGTGTATTGTTTGCTGGTAAGAGCAATTAATGCTCTTTATATTACACGGTTGGCAGAGCATTTAATGCTCTTTACCATTGTAATACACGGTTTGAAAACCGTGTGTGGTTCACACACATCCACATCAACAACTGTCTCCGAGTAGTTCACGGTCTAAACTCTTCTCTCTCTCAAGGTCATTCGGCTAGTATCTTTTCTGATGTCAAGTCTCTGTAACCTAGTTAATTATGTTTTTTGCCATTTTATTTCCTGTACTGGAAATAAAATTGCTCATAAATTAGCTAGGAAAGCTTTGTCTTCAACTAGTGATTTGAACTAGTTTGATTCTAGTCCTTTGTTTATTTCACCTTTTGTTTTAGACAATTTGAAATTTGATTAATAAAAAAGGAGTTCTTCCGTCCACAAAAAAAAAAAAAAAAAATCCCATCCTTAGCTTGTTTATCTGCTGTTATAATCTACTTTCCTTTTTTCTCTTTCCTTTTTTTTTTATAAATATATTGGTCAGAAGATTTTTTTCGATTAATATAATTTAAGAAATTTTTAAACGGGAGTTCTAAATCAATGATTATGTAGAAAAAAAAACGAAAAATTATATTGGAAGTTTGATGCTCTTGGTAATTAGGGATCGAAGCTCTCGAAAAAGTTTTTAACTACAAATTAATCATTACTTTATATTTTCAATTCTTTATCATATGTTGTTGCTCTATTGTTAGTTTTTTGGGGCGATTTTGAAGAATGAAAAGATAAATTTCTTCTAGGGTATAAGAAATTTAATAGCTTTACTATTTGGATGCTACTGGAGGATTCTTTGTATAATTAATGTGCGTATTTAATTATATAATTGTCTTTTTGGGTAATTGCCATCATAGGTAAATTTATAATTAAAATCATAATCATTACTTTGTATTTTCAATTCTTTATCATATGTTGTTGCTCTATTGTTAGTGTTTTGGGGCGATTTTGAAGAATAAAAAGATAAATTTCTTCTAGTGTATAAGAAATTTAATAGCTTTTACTATTTGGGTGCTACTGATAACTCTATGAAAATAGAGTTATTTATGTTCTTTTACTTAAATATTTTGTGTGTTTTTAGTAATTTTAGTTTAATTTAGGTTATTTTATAGTTAATTTAATTTTTAGTATTTAGATATAATTTTATTTAATTTTATTAGATTTTAGGTATTTAATTTAATTTAATTTAGTTTAGATAATTTAGTTTAGTTTAATTAAATTCGGAATTAATTTATTTAGATAATGATGTGTTTATTTTATGATTAAGTTTTAATTTTGTTTTGATTTAGATTATGTTTTAGGTTTAATTTGAATTTAATTTAGATTTTATTTTGATTTTAGATTAAAAGAAAAAAGAAACAAATTCGGAAAAATAGAAGCCCAAACTCGCGTGTGTGAAGGGAGATTTCAGGTGCGATCTCGGCCGTCGATTAGAGGCTCAGGAGCATCTGGTGAGCGCGTGCACACCACGCGGAGAGGCAGGGCGTGAGAAGGCAGCAGCAGGCGTGGGCCCGCGTCGTCAGCTACTGCCAGGCCGTGTCCGATCTTCTGCTTCGCATACTCCGTGCACCCGGTTCATCCGCCATTGAAACATTGCCACCTCAGCTCATGAACTTTGACTTTCGCTCCAGCCAATCAGGCGTGAGTTTCGTGCCAGTTTCATGTGTTTCGTCCGCATGGGATCACGGCCCAGTGACCAGAAACGTGAATAAAGAGGAAGAGAGAGAGAGAAAAGGAAAGAAGAAATTGTGAGAAACTAACACATCACATGACCAATCAGAAGCCACCATTAGAAACGTGGGAACTTGCACAACACTCTAACCTCAGCTATAAATACCCAGAACATGAGAGAAAAAAGAATACACCAATTTTGAGAGAGAAAACTCTACTTTTTCTAAAGAGAGAGTGTGAGATGTCAGGCTAGTTTTTAGAGAGGCTAGAGAGATGATCTTAGTTGTATAGTTTTTCTGTTTTCCAGCTTTGATTCCTGAGAGTGCTTCAACGCTCATAAATTTGGTTTGTTAAATTCTTCAATATTTTTATTTTCAATATATTATTTTCTAGTTTCTCATATAAATTCAGTCATACTTTCTTTATGTGGTGATTTAAACTAGATTATAATTATATTTGTTTTATTAGTTGATTTTTTACTGTAGTATTGTCTCTGTGATATATTGTCGATCTTAGATAACTAATAACATAGATTATTTTGGTGTTAATTGGAAGAATTTCTCATATTGAATATTTTAAATTAATATTTGTTCTTAATTACTATATTTTCCGGTTATGTGTTTGGGATGTGAAACATATAATTGAGTGATAAATAGAAATCAAAATTGGTAACAGTTAGACGAACAATTAAGTGAATCTTGAAGCCTTGTTTTCACATATTGGTATTTTCATTTATTATTTTGTGATTATTTTAATTTATTGCTCAGTTTATTTTTTTTTCAATTTTTCTTTCTATTTTTCATTACCTTTCATTGTTGATTTACTTCTCTGTGGGATCGACACCTTAATCTATACTGCGATAGCCGCTAGTATATTTTGAGCGTAGATAGCTACTGGAGGATTCTTTGTATAACTAATGTGCGTATTTAATTATATAATTGTCTTTTTGGGTAATTGCCATCATAGGTAAATTTGTAATTAAAATCATAAATGTACATAGTTGAAATGGTGACAGTATTAAAACTTCCCAAAAATCTTTGAGTGAGGTACTTCTAATATTATAGTTGTCTTCATGCCAAATTTAGCTCATTTTTCCGTTTAAAAAAAATCCCTTATATATTTCATATAGAAAAATATTAGAGTGCATTTTTATTGTTTAGCAATAAAAACATGGATCCCATACAAATTTGTATACATTAGGTGACTCTTTATTAGGGTTAGGCCAATTGGCAATTCGTCTTAGCATATCGTATTTGGGTCAACATGATTATGACATGACACGATAGTATATTAACTCAAACATGATATTATTAATAAATGTGTCAAAAATCTAAGCCCCAAATATGACACAAGTAATAAATATGTAACATAATACACATGTAATTCATTCAATAAATGTGTTATGTATTCGTATATAACCCATTGGATGCGATTTAATATTGATATGATTATCAAATTTTAATACAATTATACGCTAATAAATTCAACTAAATACATGTCAATATATTCAAAGTTAATTGAAACTACATTCAAATTTTTAAAAATAATAAACATGTCATATTTGTGTCTAGTCATATTGATACAAAAATGATATGTTTATATGCCATTTTCGACCTCGGGTTAAGCGGGTTGACACGAAAGCTACACGTTTATTATATTTGTTATAATTAACATAAAAATAAATTATCATCCAAATCCGTTTATTTCTTGTTATTTTCGAGTTGTACCATCGTGTCACGTAGAAAATTGTTAACAACTCTCTCTCTCTCTCTCTCCCCTTTCCTTTTATGTCATTTTCTTTTATGAGCTTACAATTAACTAAAATAACAAAGGGGACTATATTTGCACAAGTAATGCAAGGGTCACCAAATATCTTATACCAAAAACTTACACCACATGAGTTGACATTCATTTCAACTACTTCTTTTTTAAAAGTGAGATCGTATAGTTTAAAATTATATGGCTAAAAAAGATGCTATATCACTTGCGTAAATTTTTTATATAAGATTTTGGTATCCCAATTGTTAGTTAAAATTTACGAAAAACCTAACAAAAGCAAAGATGAGTGGAAGTATGGAATTTTTTTTTTTCAGGATTACAATTTTTCATAAAATCTTTTAGGATCTTTGTTACGGTCTAAACACATAAAAGAGATTGTATACCTCAACCAATGAGTCTTCCTTCCTTTGTGCTGGAAATTACCTAATATTTAGGAAAAATCATACACGCATGCAAACTATGAAAAACACATGATTACATCATGAACGCAGTGGAAAAATTAGCGGATTTAGGTTTTAAAATTTTTCATAAAAATAATTTTCATAACCATAGAACATACATGTATCATATACAGGATCATGTATAACATAAATCAAATCTAAATACATAAACCCTAGAGATAAGATTAGGGTTTACCTCTTGTAGCATGCTCCTTCTTGATCTCCTTATTGATGGTGATCAAATCTCCAACTCTAGATCTTCTTGTCTATGCTCCTATTCTTGGTTGATGAGGCGAGTGGGCACCAAGTTGAATGCTTCGTTGGAAAAGGATCAAGAATACCTTCTTGATCCTTTGGAACACCGGGACGTGAGATGAGACTGTGAGGTTGTAAGAAACTTTTTCTCCCCTCTCTTTCTCAGCCTTGGCCGAAATTCACTCTCTCTCTCTCTCTCTCCTTCTGTTTCACGTGTAGCATTAATTTGCTACAATGCAGTTTTTTTCTCTCATATATCTTATATATATGAGGCCCAAAATTGCTAATCCCAGTCCAACTAGGATTGGACTTGTTCTCCAATTTGGGCTTTGGGTGTATTTTTATAAATATATCCAACTCATGTAATTTATCTATAAAAATACCAACTTCTGTGTAGAATCATTATTTTATACAATTTCATGAAACTAATTTCATAAATACCACCAACCAATTAATGAACTTTGTTGAGTTAGACAAGGGACCTAATAGATCCAAATAACCTAAGCTCTAATAGTATGATAAATACATAATAACTCTTATTATGCTATTTATATAAATACTATTAGTAAAGGAGACACTGCACTAAAGGTCTAATACTACACTCTTAGATTAAATGTCATACCTTTTATAGAAATTTAATCAACTAGCCTTGATTAACTGATCCATCTAGCATATTCTATGCCACATGTAAAATCTCTATACAATGCCATAGTTGGATAGGTGAAATTATTGTAATACCCCTTCAACACATATTTACATTTAAGTTACTATCTTTCTATCAAAGAATAATGTTGTCGGTAATTTTATTCTCAATAGCCATTTAGAAAAAATTATCAACCAATTCACAAAGTGAATACTAAAATCTTAGATGTAATTATTCCATGAATCTTGAAAGACCTTAAAGTGACATTATTTAGTGTTCATAAGCTATAACCTCTAATATACCAGAGTTCGCCTCTAACTTCACAGAGATTAGTCTTTTAACAAATCAAAAGGCTACAACCCATGAAAACAAGTCCAATAAAACATCAAGGATTAAGATCTATATACTAAGAGCTAGTTTGCAGTAATACTAAGAATTGAGTTATGGTACTCCAATTCTTTATATTACCTGGTCCAGTTTAATACACATAACTTATTTATGTTGTACTAGTATTTCTAACAGAAGTCAGACACTTCAATAATTTGAGACATATCATTCCTGTTGAGATAGACAAACACTACGACCTATAATAAATAAAGTATTCCATCTTTATTTACAGATTGTGAATTAGTTAATTTAGACTTCATTAAAGAAACAAGTCTCCCCATAATTAACACTTAATCATGTTTGTTCTTTATACACAAATAAAGTCATGGAATCTTTTTCAAATAAATAAACTATTCAACTGAGACAGTTTAATCTAGCAAGTATCATAATTGCATATGAGAGAATTTTATTTATACTAAAAGGATAAAATTGAAAATATGCTTTTTAGGGTAAATATCCCAACACTATGCACCAAGATTGTAACTGTAGAGGCGTGTGGGCACCTCGATCTTCATCAACCTCCAAGTGAGAATCCAAGAACCCTAATACCCTACAATGGTAGCTCTAAGAATTTCTCTCTCTCACTCTTCTCTCAGTTTTCTGTGCAGCTGCCAAACTAATATTTCAGTCAAAATTGAATTAACACACAACAAGGAGGGAAGAGCCTTTTATCAGCTCCTCCCTAAGGAGGAAATTCGGCCATCTCTAGGGACTATGGACTGGCCAAATTTCACTGCTATTTTAGCAGTGTGGTGAGCCCCAATGGCTCATCCATTTGTCCTACCCTTTTCTCCCTTTTTGTGTAATCGCCTAGAAAACTGTTTTGAGCACAATTGATCTCATGCAACCCAATATATTGGTGCAGGTTGGGGACTTAAATAAACCTATTTAATTCAAGCTCCAATAGACAATGACCTAGTTATAATTAACTCTTAATATAAATGAGCTTGTACCATTAGTGATAGACTTATTCCACTAAAAGTCCAAACTAAACTCTTGAATTAAATAAATTTCATCAGAGACTTTATAATTAAAATTATGTCTATTATATGATGAACATGTGCATGTGTATCCTCACATAAATACTGATAATTGGAGCTAGGTAAAATTATCGTTTTGCCGTTCTAATTATATCTTTCAATTCCTTGATACAAAACTATATCTAATGGATGATCAGACTTACAAAAAGTCTTCAATTAATAAAATATCTAATTTTATTAATTACTTAGTTAAGGTTTAAATCAGCCAAGCTCATATTGCTCCTCAAGGCAATATTCATTTCTCTATATAATAGAGTTGTGGATTCCATATCTATAAGCATATGTTCCTAATACCCATAATAATGCATTACCAAAATCTCAAGGCCTTGATCATCAATTTCTCGATCTGTACATTTCAAAATCTCAAATAATACAAGTTATAAATATGGGTTCATTACTTATTTCAGGATTAAGAAAGACATGCGTTAATTATCAAGTTTGTGAGAATATATTTTAGTCAACGATATTTATTACAAGAATATATCTCACATGGTCCATGATCAATGTTTACACACCAAGACATTTTGCACATGATCACACCAATATAGATTAAGACACACTATAAATTCACAAAGTCTTGCAACGCGATACAAAAGAAGTGTCCGGCTTCTCTTATTAGTTGTGAATAGTCTTATTTAATTTAACTAGAGAAAATATATCTTAACTTTAATAAATAACTTTATTAAAATATTTTTCTAATGAATAACTCATGGAACCTTTTGACATTTACTATTGCACCAATAATCAAAATATTATTACAAATACTATGCATGAAATATCCTTTATTAAACATCCAAAATATTTAATAAATATCCATAAATAATAAACACTTTTTGGGCATAATCCTAACAATCTCCCACTTGCACAAAAAGTAATTTATTATATCTTTTGCATCCCTAAACTTATAAGGTGACTCTCAAAGCTCTTTTCAGGCAGTGTTTTAGTCAATAGATTAACTAGGTTATCTTCCGACGCGATCTTGCACACAGTCACTTCTCCTCGATCAACTATATCTCGAATAAGATGATACTTCCTCTCAATATGCTTCGCTATTTTGTGGCTTCTAGGTTCCTTTGAGTTAGCAACTGCTCCACTATTGTCACAGTATAGAGTTAATGATTGACTAGTAGTAGGAACTACTTGTAAATCTATTAAGAATTTTCGGAGCCAAACAGCTTTCTTTGCAGCCTCACAAGCAGCTACATATCTAGCTTCCATGGTGCAGTCAGTAATACAAGTTTGCTTCACTCTCCTCCAAATAATAGCTCCTCCACCAAGAGTAAAGTCAAAATCAAAAATTGACATTCTAAAGTCAGGATCTGATTAGAAATCGAAATTCGTGTACTCAATGGGAGTAAGGTCTTCTCTAGAATACACAAGTATATAGTCTCTAGTTCTCCGAAGATACTTCAGAATATGCTTGACTGGCACCCAATGTTCTAGTTCTGGGTTTGACTAGAATCTACAAATAACTTCCACTGCAACGCATATGTCAAGTCTAGTGCATAACATTGTATACATGGGACTTCCCACTGTCGAAGCATATGGTATTCTCTTCATATCTTCTATCTCTTTTGCATTTGTAGGAGATTGCTCTTTTGACAGTTTAATTCCATGTCGAAAAGACAACAACCCTTTCTTAGAATTTTTTATGCTAAATACAGCCAAGATTATATCTATATGAGAAGCTTGTGATAAAGGTATGGACTTGTTCTTCCTATTACAAATAATTTGGATTCCTAGTACATAGCTTGCCTCGCTAAGGTCCTTAATATCAAATTGTTGTGTAAGCCATATTTTGATAGTTATCATTGCACCTACATCATTTCTAATTAGTAAAATGTAATCTACATAAAGTACCAGAAATACCGATTTACCATTTTCAATCTTCTTGTAGACATAAGACTCGTTTATAACTTGATCATATCTATAAGGTTTAATAGCTTAATCAAATCTTATATTCTATGATTTAGATGCTTGCTTTAGTCCATAAATGGACCTCTATAAGAGATAGACTTTTTCCTCATAGCCTTTTTCTACAAAATCATCTGGTTGTACCATATAGATGCTTTCGTCAAGATTTTCATTCAGAATTGCAGTCTTGATATCCATTTGTCAAATCCCATAATCGAGGGCCGCGTCTATGAATAAAAAAATACGAATAGACTTAATTATAGCAACAAAAGAGAATGTCTCTTCATAGTCGATTTCTTCTTTTTGGGTATAATCTTTTGCTACAAGGCTTGTTTTGAAAGTCTCGACCTTCCCGTCTATTCCTCCTTTTCCTTTGTAGACCCATTTGTACCCTATAGTTTTTACTCTTTCAGGTAGATCTACAAATTTCAAAATATGATTAAAATACATAGACTCTATCTCATATTTCATAACTTTTTTCCATGAGTTGGCATCGACTTCCTTCATAGCTTCGTCATAGGTAAAGGGATCCGCTTCTAAACTTTCATAAATAGTCTGGAAGAATTCACCTTGCCATCTTTTAGGTTGTCTTATGACCCTCTCACTACGATGAGGCTTTGGAGGATTCTAGGCTATTTCAGTGGCTGGTTGTTGTTATACTATGGGCTGAATATTTTGTTCTGTAAGAAGTGGTCCACCAGCAGGTGACGGTTGCTGTAGAACTGGTGGATTCACAGCTTGAGTCCCATATGGAACTTGTTGCTATAAATCTACCCTCTATGTTGGAGTACTCATAGTTCTCTGAAATAACATCATCTCACCAACCGCAGGCAGTTCAATATTTGGAACATTTATGGTTGATGTCTCCCTAGTGATTTTTTCAATAATTACTTCACTCTTAGGCTTGTAATTCTTCATATAGTCCTTTTCTAAGAATGTTGTATTTGTGCTAACAAATACCTTGTTGTCAGTTAGACTATAAAAGAAAAACACCTCTCATATCTTTGAGATAACCTATAAACAATAGACTTCACAAATTTTATTTCTTTAACACATGAGTATGACTCCCTCAATTACAAGGATGAGGCAAATAAAACTTGTAATTAATCCGTAATCACAAGATGTTTTAGAAACAAATCAAGATGAAACAATATTAAGATTCATTATTTGTATTCCTAAACCAAGGTTAATAATGATGAGTAATGAACTATGTCAAACAGGGTTTTGTTTCTCTTTTCTGTAATACTATGGTGTTGGGAATTGAAAAAACTATCTACTCAGGAATCATTGTTTATATCTTAGTAATAATCACCATCAAACAAATTCGAAAGTGTCTAGTATGGTTAATAAACCAAGTTTATCTTATAAGATATTATAAACTTCCTTATTCATCATTATTAGTATCATAATTAAGTAAGTAGTGGATATGAGTTTTAAATTTTATAATTTGTAAACCTAATGGTCCAAAATAAATGTGAAAACTTTATTGAATAACCAAAAATATAAATGTTCTAAAATATTAAAAAAGTACTAAATAAATTTGCTCAAAATAAAAGAGCTACAAATCCCAATAAAAACTTAAAACTCATAAATATTCTTTTACAAATAAAAGATTCCTTCCATTGCTTTGGCTTCTTAACTCTTATTGCTAATGTAGACATAGACATTCCTGTTCTAAGTCGAAGGTTAGGTGCTCCTTCGCCGATGCTCCTTTTCTTCTTGAAGCCCTACGGAGAATTACAAACATGATTAGTCGCTTCAGACTCTATAATCCAAAAATCAATAGAATCTGACAAATAATATGTTTCCAAGAAAAGTACACTACCTTCTTTTTTCCTTTTAGATACATGAGAAGGTGACTCCTTATCTTTGACCTTCTTTTTATTGTGTTGTTGCTCTAGTATTTTCAGAATTACTCAATCAAAGCCATCATCTTGCAATTCATCCATAATATCAATCTTTTCTGCCACATGGTCAGAAATATCCTTCATATTGATGATATCATCCATACTATTTCGATTCCAAATTATTTTGCATTTCAGTTTCAGAAAATCTTCATCAACATATCCAAAATAACCAACATCAATGTTGACATTATCAAGAATACTCATAGCCTTTTTCTCTAAAAGAGAGTTGTAGCTGTTAACAGTTTTAACTACCCTCTCCAATTTCTTATTTAGCTGATTCAAGTCAGGGATTGTCTCTGAGACTATGTTATTAATATAGCTCAAGTTGTTGATCTAAAACCTATTAAGATTAATGATATAATCAACTATCATGCTCTTCAGTAACTCATTCGAGTTATGGCATTTGAGAAAATAGAGCTTCTCTTCTTCAGTGGAGTCTTTGGTAAGGGAAGGGGATATGGACATGGAGTAGATAATAGCCATTTTTCAGTCTCATTCTAATCAGTAAATAAATTTTCGGGAAATATTTTAGATATAGTGCTAGAAAAATAAAACATACATAAGTAAATGTCATATATTACTTTTGAATAAAATCCTACTTGATGCATGAATGCAAATGTAGACGTAGTTACCTATAAATACTACATTTTATTCAACGGTAAATTAGGATAAGCTTCATAAGGGAAAGACCTATCCAATTCTAGTTAAACTAGGACCCTCTTAATTATTAATAACTATCAAAATATCTCATATTTAATTATTAATAACTACCATTTTATTTGGTCATAGAACCTATTAATAAAACTCTAAGGAGGAATATTAATAAGCCTAACTTGAGTGTATGACTATTGTTTAAATTCTAGTAAAGGTTTTCAATGTAATGTTACCTAAGGGTAATCACAAATGACAAGCTTCTAGAGTTTTATCTGAAGAAACCCAATCTAGAAAATAATTTTTATACAGTCTCCTAAGGGTGATCATATATAGAAATCTAACTAATGGATTTACAATAGAAACCGTAGGTCTTAATCCAGTAAGCCTTCTCCCACTCAATCTATTTAATTAATTATAGGATTTATTATGATTTACCAAGCTATCTAAATCTAATTAGATACTCTAAATCATAATTAATATGTACGACATTGTGATAATATCTGGGTAGAACTCCCTATTCTATATAGCATGTTAGCATAAATAGATTTGTAAGAATAATTACATATTAATTACAATAAATAAATAAAGCGTTAAATGACATATCATATAGCCATGGTTGCCCTAGAATCATAAATTATAAAATTTGGAATTAAATTGATGATCTTGATCTTCAAATCTTCTGATTTCGTAATCTCCGTAATCTTCAATATTTTTTATGCAAAATCTGTTAGTGATAAATATAAATATTACAAGCAAAATCTTTTAATTATCTCAAAGAAAATAAATATAGTTACCCAAAATCTTAAAGTAGCCAATTTCCTATTCAAATTCAAATAACTTTAGATAATTTAAAATAGAAAACGAATATTTTGAAAACAAGTAATTATCTAAAATCATATTTCAAAAATATAATTTATATAATTATTAAATAAAAATAAGAAACAATTTAATTGAGATAGGTCGGGGGAGGGAGGGGTGGGCCAGTTGGCTCCCAGGGGCGGCTACGGGCCGCAGTAGTGTCACCCTCATTGGTGGCACTGGCATACTCCTGCGGGCCACCCCGATCGTGCCCCTCTCGCCGTTACCCTAAAAAAAATTTAATAATAAAATAGAAAAAAATTAAAATTCTTCTTCATCTTCTTCTTCCTCTATTATTAGTCCTTCAAGCCTTTTCATCATTGTTGTTCTTTCAAGAAAATTACATAAACCTATATTTACAATTTTTTTAGTATAGGAAAAATACAAATCCTAGCAAATCTATCAAGGAGGAAAATATGATAATGATAGACCACTTTCCTTATTACAATTCTAACAAAATACACAATAAAAATTCTATATCATGGCCAAGGTTCATTAAAACCAACAAATTCATAAACTATCTATAACATAAAAATTGATATCTATTCATCATTATAAGACAAAAATCAATTAACCATTCATAGAAACCTAGAGTGCCAAACCCATCTAAAAATCACAAACATGCATATATAAACTGAACGATCAAGAACAAGCCAAAAAGAAGGATTTGCAGTAAATAGACCATCACAAAAACTATGGCTCTGGTACCAATTATTGGCTAAAATTTACGAAAAATTTGACAAAATCAAAGATGAGCGGGAACATAGAAAACAAAATTTTTTCTGGATTATAGTTTTCATAAAACATTTTAGGATCTTTGTTGTAGTCTAAATACACATAAGAGATTGTATACCTCAACTAATGAGTCTTCCTTCCTATATACCAAGCTTCTAACTACAGAGGTGTATAGGCATCTCGATCTTGATCAACCTCCAAGTGAGAATCCAAAAACTCTGACAGCCTCCAATGATGACTCCAAAAATTTTTCTCTCTCAGTTTTCTGTGCAGCCGCCAAACTAACGTTTAAATCAAAACTGAATCAACACATAACAAGGGAGAATGAGCCTTTTATAGGCTCCTCCCTAAGGAGGAAATTCGGCCATCCCTAGAGACCATGGGCTAGCCGAATTTCACTGCTATTTTAGCAGTATGGCAGGCCCCAATGGCCTACCCATCAGTTTGGCATTTTTCTCTCTTTTTGTGTAATTGCCTAGAAAATTGTTTGAACCCAATTCATCTCAAACAGTCCAAGATATTGGTGTAGGTTGGGGACCTAAGTGGACCTATTTAATTCAAACTCTAATAGATAAGGGCTCAGTTATAATTAACTCTTAATACAAGTAGACTTGTACTATTAGTTATGGACTTATTCCACTAAAGGTCCAAACTGCACTCTTAAATTGAATAAATATCACAAGATGCTTTATAATTAAAATTATATCCATTATATAATTAACATGTGCATGTGTATCTCCACATGAATACTGATAATTGGAGCCAAGTAAAATTACTATTTTTCCCCCTCTAATTATATCTTTCAATTCTTTGATACAAAATTATATCTAATAGATGACCAGACTTAAATAAAGTCTTCAATCAATAAAATATTCAATTTTATTAATTACTTAGCTAAGGTTTAAATCATCTAAGCTCCTATATTTTCTCAAGACAGTATTCACTTCTCTACATAATAGAGTTGTGGATTCTATATCTATAAGCATATGTTCCTAATGCCCATAATAATATATTACCAAAATGTCAGGGTCTTGATCGCCAATTTCTTGATCCGTACCTTTTAACGTCTCAAATAATACTAGTTATAAACATGGGTTCATCACTTATTTTAGGATTAAGAAAGACATGCGTTAAATATCAAGTTTGTGAGAATATATTTTTATCAACGGCATTTATTACAAGAACATATTTCATATAGTCCACGTTCAATGTTTACACACCAAAACTTTTTGCGCATGGTCACACGAATATAGATTAAGACACAATATAAATGCACAAATTCTTACAACATGGTCTAAGAGAAGTGTCCAGCTTCTCTTATTAGTTTTAAACAGTCTTATTTGATTTAACTAGAGAAAATATGTCTTGATTTTAAAAAACAACTTTATTAAAATATTTCTCTAATGAATAAATCATGGAACCATTTGACATTTACTATTGTACCAATAATCAAAATACTATGCATGAAATATCTTTTATTAAATATCTAAAATATTCAATAAATATCCATAAATAATAAACACTTTTTGGGTATAATCTTAACACTAATCTTTACCCTATTTACACCCCCACATAATTATTAAGGCACCCCTAAAATAAATAAAAAAGACAAGTGAGGATAAGAAATTAAAAGTCATATTAAAAGTACCCCAACCATCCTCTAACTAACTTTCTTCTCAGCAAATCATGAACTAAAATAAATTAGTAGTTTTAATTTTTAGGATAAAAATATTAAATTATTGAATAAAAAACTATAAGAGAAACAAACAATTAATACGAGAAAAAAATAAAAAATAAAACAAAGCAAATTGGATATAAAGTAAAGAAATTTCACTTCCTTGCTTTAATTTAAGATTAAAAAAATTATGAAAGATATTAGAAATGGAAAAGATGAATTAGGTTTAAAAAGAATTTTTATAAAAAATAATAAGACAAAAGATGAAATAGAATTTTGAATAAGAATATTCTTGAAAATTGAAAAAAAAATAAATAAATAAAGAAATGAAGATATGGTATTTTTTTTCTTTATTAAATTATCTCTTTTAGTCATTTTTATTCATCAATAAGACATTTACGCATAATTGGAGTGTACATATAATCACAAATAGCAATTTAAGGAGGAGTTTTTAGATAAAAGAAAATCAGGAACAAAAGATCTGGTGGTCCCTACGATAGCATGGCAAATTCTGGTTGGTTCACTTGGCTTCCGGTTCAGAGGCAAAGTCAAATTCCGTGATGAAATAATAGGGGCAACCCATAAGCCAGCCATGGGCCATTTAGTGCCGTACTGATCTGCAAAGGCTTTAATTCGTCTCTGCACCCTCACTCAAACCTTCGAGACGAAGAAAATATATATAGAAAATTAAGTAAAGTCGGTCAAAATCCAAAATCCAAGATTTAGTGTACCGTTATATGCTTCTCTCTTGGGTCTGAATCTAATACCTATTGGATCCAATCCAATCCACTGCTTTTCTTCGGTGAGTTTCTTCTTTGAATTTCAATTTTATTTTACTCTTTATTAAGCTGAGTAGTTCTAGCTCCTTTCGTGCAAATTAGCTTCTTATTCTCTAAGTCGATTTTGATTCTCATTTTCTTTCATTTTTCACATAAATTGGAGTTTTATAACTCGTAATACAAGTATGGTTTTGGCTTTTTAGTATGACATTTTTGTTGTTTGTAGCTAAAATCTTAGTGGGTATGTGGGAAAAATGGGTTTTAACCTCATATATGTTAAAATCTTTAAAGTTGGAGAAGTATTGTTAACTGGGATTTATGAGTTGTGTATGGTTTCTTTGATTTTGCATCAGTTGGGGAGATGGGTTTTTGGTTAAAATGCTTAGGTTTGTAGGTCCTGAAGTTTTTTCACGCTCTTTGGCAGGTTTTGACTTGGGTCTGGTACTCATCTTATTGTTAAAAAAATGGACTTTAGTTCATTGAGTCGTGCACAAATTACCCTGCTAGGATCTGCATCATGTGTTATGCTCTCGATGCATTTCACTGTCCAGTTGTTATCACAACATTTGTTTTACTGGAAGAACCCGAAAGAGCAGAAGGCCATAGTAATTATTATACTTATGGCTCCATTATATGCCATTGTCTCTTTTGTGGGTTTACTGGATATCCGCGGTAGCAAAGCATTCTTCATGTTCTTGGAATCCATTAAGGAGTGCTATGAGGCTCTTGTGAGTTCCACCACCAACTCAGTTATTCTTTTCATACTTGGATAATTGGATTTGTCATTGCCTCTTTTGGCTTATAACCAACTATTAACATCAAACCTTTCTTTATATAGGTGATTGCGAAGTTCATGGCTTTGATGTATAGTTATCTGAATATATCCATTAGTAAAAATATTGTCCCAGATGGCATAAAAGGAAGGGAAATTCATCACTCATTCCCTATGACTCTGTTTCAGGTGAGGAGGTAGTTTCGTGCTCTTTATATTCCGAGTTCCATGTTAGTAATAGGATTCTACCTGGGAAGTAAAGAGGATCAGTGTGCTCGATGAAAATTATTCAAAGTCCAGGCCTTGAGAGGCAAACTAACCTGTCAAATGATTTCTTTCCAATATCCTCACTAAAAATCTTGTCTGAATATTGAGCTTAAGAGGACTGTATGTTTTCTTTGCTCATGATTGTTTTGATACTTTATATGTTATTACTGAGCCAAAGCAATGACATTACTGAATCTGTGTACAAACGATAATTCAGGGTTTCAGAAGCCTACGTTTGAAATGAAAACCCGGAAGCATAACTAATATATAATGTTATGATGTGTTTCCATGAACTGCAGCCTCACACTGTCCGGCTGGATCACCACAATCTGAAGCTTTTGAAACATTGGACATGGCAGTTTGTCATCATCAGGCCAATTTGTTCCATTTTGATGATAACATTTCAACTTCTTGGAATTTACCCCAGCTGGCTGAGCTGGACATTCACCATCATTCTCAACGTATCAGTTTCACTGGCCTTGTATGCGCTGGTGGTATTTTACCATGTGTTTGCTAAGGAACTGGCACCACACAAGCCACTTGCGAAATTCATGTGCATCAAGGGGATTGTCTTCTTCTGCTTTTGGCAGGTAAAATATCTAAATTTGTTCGTGGATTACCTCGGTTCATTCACAAAAAAAGAACTCTGAAGGACATGAATTTAGTCTGAAAATTAGATACGCGATATTGGTACAAAAGAACTTATAAAGCTCGAAATATTAGCTATTGGCTCAAAGAAGGGAGATTCAAAATAACTGTGGCCTGAGAGGACAACTAAAAGACACTGGCACTTCTAATTAAGAGTTTAGTTTAGCAGTTTTAACAACGTTCAACTATATTCTGTTATGAGCTAGGAATTAATGTTGAGTTCTGTAATCAATATGATTAGGTGTACCTTACCATCTCTTGCAATCTGCATAGTCCCATTGGTTTAAGTTCCAAATGTCTTTGGCGTTGTAATGTATGACGGGTTCCTTTCCTATTATAATATAACCCTCTTTCTCTCATGTTCTTTTTATATATATAGTTTGCTAAGTACAACATTTCTCATGGTCTATTTCCAAAGTATATTATTATATATATGTACATAAGTACCATCTGAATGTCACTACTGTATATAAACGTCCATCTTCGATCCCTTGCAGGGAATAGTGCTTGAGATTCTAGCTGCAATAGGCATCATCCGATCTCACCATTTCTGGTTGGATGTGGAACACATTGAGGAAGCTATTCAGAATGTCTTGGTATGTCTGGAGATGGTTGTCTTCTCTGTTATCCAGCAGTATGCATACCATGTTTCACCTTACAGTGGAGATGTAGAAGCAAAGATGAAATTAAATAAGAAGAATGAATGATGTGATCGAATCATCAAATAGGCCCAATAATAAATTTGAGATGAGAGAACCTTATATTTTGTCTAGCAAACATTGTCAGTGTTGCTCTTTATACAAATATGAACTTTGTTCGATTTGTATTAGATCTTTTTAGTGGATGGTGCGGCTGAATTAAGATGGTTTTATGGTATGAACATTCACTATTAAATTCGGGGCCATAAGCGTTGCTGCTTCTACTGTACTCAAGCTGGTCTTTAATTATGTATAGGTGTTAACTGATTAAAGTATATGTGCTTACCTATGTGCATGTGGCATTGAATGTGGCCTTTGCTGTGGAAGCAATTAAGCAAATCATGCTAAGTTGATATCAGTGGCAATTTGTAGCTTCTCTTCATGGTTATGCCATCGCCACTCACACTCGGCATCCGCCTGCCATTAGACGGGAAATGGCAACACAAGGGGTCTGATCGGCCCCACAGTGACATATATGGGCTCCCCATATGTGGGACCCAACCATGTAGGCCTACTTTCAAATAAGGAGTATTTAAAAATAGATGATGGTAAATATTCCACCTCATTTTTTATTGTATTAATATCCAATGTGGCATGTGATTTGATAATAATGTTAATGCAAAAACACATTATATGATGTTCAATACTATAGTGTTAGGTTGAGATTGTTACAGGCAAATTATAACTACACTTTAGGTGAAACCTATATGTGACTCAGTTTATTAATTACAATCACCAAGTAATAAAATTACACCTTATCTGGTGTTGGACATCACTGGTGTTTTATAGTATTGCTCGTGTTATTTAATTTATTTGTAGTAAGTTTTAATTCATTGAATAGTGATAATTCATCTGCAACATCATATGTAAAGGTGTCAAAATGGGCGGGCCAGGCCAGGCTTGGGAGGAAGAACGGGCTGGGCCGGGCCGGCCAAGAATCTTAAAATGGAGTCCAACCTGGCCCGTAGGCCCGCCAGGCTCCTAAGCGGGTCAGGCCGGCCTAATTTTAAAAAATTTAAAAAAAAATCTAAAAAAATAAGTTTATTATTTGTACAATTAGTTAAAATTATTATAAATTTAAAATAAAATTTATGAAAAAATGTTATGTTTTTTTCCTATGGATAAAAATTTAAAAATAATTAAATAGGCTAAAAGTATATAAGTAGAATAGTTGATTAAAAAAAAAGTTTAAGTATTAAAAAATTATTTAAAATTAAATTGAAATTTGAAAGTGTGAAAAAAAAAGGTGAAGGAATGTATATTTATAAGTATTGGAAAAAATTTTGTATTTAAATTTATTTAAAAATAAATAAAAAAATAATTTTTAGTAGGCCGGGTCGGACCAACCCATACGGGCTAGATTGGCGGGCCGGCCTGGCCCTACCCTAGGGCCGAGCTGAGCCTGGGCCCTTTATATCTCGGGCTATGCTCGAGTTTTGGATACCTCTATGCTAAGTGAAACCGCATCTCTTGAGATTTTCTATTTCGTCTTATACTTCTTAAGCTTATTTGAAATGTAAAAATCAATTTGAGAATTGAGATATGAATACTGGGAAAAAGATATAATTGATTAAATGTGAGTGAACTGCGCATAAATGGTTTTGAATGTTAGTCAATTGGCAAACTGATTCATTTTAACCTTAATTAGTTAGATTATATAGGATGATTGAATTCAATGGGATTTAAATATTTTTAATCTCATGTAGTTAATGAGATTAGCAGAATGTGACGGTTGTATGCATAGCCTAATAATAGTTATATTTCCTCCAATGTCAAATCCGCACTCTCTCAAGTCAAAAAAGAAAAAGATCAGAATTAGTTCTTAACCAAGTCCTACAAGTGCTAAATGAAAGGTAACCGTAAAATCGCATTGCAAACATCCTTATGTGTAAGTCTTCATTGGTCTACTCACTAGAGTACGAAGTGACCCTCTTCCACGAAGAAGAGAAAAACCATGAAATGTCCCGCAAAAGAGGGTAAAGATGGATGTCTTAGTCCATATGCTAGTTGTGACTTTCTTTCTGTCAATAGTCTTTGTTATAATAGGTAGCTTTTTTCTGTCTTCGGAGACTTCTTTTTAAATGTGTCTTTTCTCTCTCAAAATTTTACTTTTGCTTTAAGCTTTGATGATGATAGTATTTGGTTGGGAGATTATCTACCTTCTATCTTCTTTGTTATTGTAATGAATTATTCTAAATAATAACGATTACACCTACTTTAAAAAAGAAAAACAAAAATTGAAAAACAAAAACAAAAATTTAAAGAATAATGCTATAGGGTACCTGTGGTGCCCAGTACCACAGTGATGTGTCAGTCTGTCACTGGCTAATCATAATTATAATTTAAGTGGGGCCTATGTAGGACCCAGTTTAT
This sequence comes from Trema orientale, assembly GCA_002914845.1. Lineage (NCBI taxonomy): Eukaryota > Viridiplantae > Streptophyta > Magnoliopsida > Rosales > Cannabaceae > Trema > Trema orientale. The sequence continues at coordinate 3,934,662 of JXTC01000002.1, forward strand.
TAATTAAATCATCACAAACAGACATATCACTGTAGTGCTGGGCACCACTGGTGCCCCATAGCATTACTCAAATTTAAAAGCACACAACATAACAACTATGCTAAGAGCCTATTGTTGCATCATAACTATTTGAGATCCTGTAATCCTCACAAGAAGAAGAGTGCTAGTATCAACAAAATTTTTCATTCCCTGCCTGCTACGGTGTTGTGATTCACAAGAATAAACGGTTGTGATTGCTTCTACATGTCATAAAACACTTGATTGATCACTGTATCAAGACTAACGATTCTTTCCTAATATGCATGACCTTTGATCACCAAAAACCACTCACCAATCTCCGTCGATATCCTCAGAGTGGCACTACTGTGAAAAAAAAATAATAATAATAAAATTAAATTAAATTAAAAAATTTGAAAGCCAATGTCACCCTTAAGGCTATGTTTGGTAGTGAGGATTTTTGGAGGGATAGAGAAGAGGTGTTGGGAGAGGGGTGAAAGTCTAAAAGGAGAGCTACAATCTTGTGTTTGGTAGGAGGGAGAGAAAGAGTGAGAAGAAAAGCAAAAGGAGAGAGTTTCTTTCCGAGTCCACAAAAACTCATTCTCCTAAATTGGAAGGATTGAAGAAAATTAAAAAGAAAAAAATATAAATTAACAAATATACCCATCAGGTCAATTAATTTTAAAAAATAAAATAGATAATATAATAAGGACACATCTACAGTAGGGGCGCCCCTACATAGGACTTTGTCTATTCACCGTTAGATGAGAATCTGTATATAAATAGATTCTCCATAGATTCCCGTTATTCCCCACAGATTCCCATCCAACGATAATTAAGGCATGACCCTACGTAGAGACGTCCCTACCGTAACCATTCCCATATAATAAATTTATAAATTAATATTTTTCATCCTTTTTACTCTACGTCTTTTTTACCAAATAATTCAAAAAATTATTAGTCTCCTCTCCTTCCTTCCTAAACTCTCTTTTCTCCTTAAACTCTCGGCTTTCCTACTTTCCTTTACTCCTACCAAACATAGCCTAAAGCCTAATATTACTCCATATTAAAATCTACACACGTCACATTTCAACTTTTTGGTACAAATTCCCATATACGATATGATGCTATCTATTACACATTAGTAGTAGACTAGTAGTATTACAATACTCTAGTCATGACTCATTAGTCAGTCACTTCTTCCCAGTGGAAAAAAAGGAGACTTCTGGTTTTGGTCTCTGAGAACCTCATAAAGTTGGCTTTAGTATCAATGGCTACGGTGGGTTCTGAGGAAGAAGAAGAGGGAGAGAAGTGGGTGAAGCACTATTCATCAAATCATCAAATACTGGTGGTGGGTGATGGCGATTTCTCATTTTCCCTGAGTTTGGCTCGATCTTTTGGCTCTGCCTCTAATATCCTCCCTACTTCGCTAGACCCATTTGGTATGTACAACACTTTTTCTCTTCCTCATGCCTTTTTGAGTTTTTGCATGTGGCTCTGTTTGTGATCAGTAAGTGTTCATATAAGTTTCTCTGGGTCTTCTGTGATTGTTTTAGCGCACTGTTCAGACATTTGTTGTCAAAACCATTTGTTTTTTTCTCTTGTGTTCATATTGGCTTGAAGAACAAGGAAAGAAAGGGTTTTTGAATTTGAATAATTCCTTTTTATTGCAATTTGTCACTTCGTATCAGCTTTTGACTAGTAGACAATGGACAGTTACTACTACCCTTTAATATGGTTTGATTCTATTCTTAGAAACTTGACTTGCTGCTCAAGAATAAGAATAAAAATTCTGGAAATTTCATCTTTAACTGGGGGAAAAAAGAAACTATTTTCCCGCTCTCTCGTTTTTTGCCCTTTAAACTGGATTATCATAATTTAGTTTTATTCTTTGGAGCATGGATTAAGAACCTTTTAACCTATGTTAGCTTGTTTGAAATACCGGTGACAGATTTTTAAGTTATTTTCCTCTTGCAAAAGTCCCTGAACTTCTGTTTGTTACAATCAACTCTGTTTGGTAGGTTTGAACAAATAAGTATAACATACATCGTACTTAGATGTGCGTGTTTATTATGTGTAACTGTGTATGTCCTTTGGCAAAATGACAACATGGAAAATTTTTATTTGCAAAATGTAAAAATAAGTCACTCAGTGTAAAGGCAAATGTCGATCAAGTCATTTTGCAAATAAAATTTTGGGGATGACTTTCTGTTTCTTTAAAGTCATTTTTTCCAATTCCTCCCTAGGAAGACAACCATTTGTTGTTTTCTCTTTCTAAGTTTCGAGATTTTTTTTCCCTAAATGAATCCTCTTCGAAGGATGAAAACAAGTCATAGTAATAATGTGTGCAATTTTCTTTCTCATCTTTATGTTTACAAGTTGAGTCGAAACCTGAATGTTTGACTTTGTTTGAGATTATTATGTTAATTTGGTTATCCCTCTGCTGGGAATAGATGGTTCAAGCTCTTAAATTTTCCTTTGCCTGCATATTCCATTTAACCCTTTTCCTTTTTTCTGCTTTGTCATCCTATTCTTTTTCCTTTCTTCCTAGATGTTGTTATCAAGAAGTACAAGGAAGCAAAATCAAATTTGGAGAATTTAAAAATGCTTGGAACATCCCCTTTATATGGTGTGGATGCAACCAAGATGAAGAGGTATCCTGAATTGAGAATGAGGCAATTCGACCGAATTATTTTTAACTTCCCTCATGCAGGTTTTCATGGAAAGGAAGACGACATCCGTTTAATTCAGTAAGTTTTTTTATTAAAATTTCTTATTTGGCTTAGTTGATCTTATCTTTATAAAACTTATTATATTGGTAGAAATGCGCTGGCAAATAGTCTGTTATAGAGAAGATACTATGGCTTGTTTTTAATTCTTTTAAGCCATTTGCCTTCATTCTACAAACATTACGTGCATTTATTGTTCCTGATGATTAAACTAGTAAAAGTGGTCGAGATAAATCTCTATTATGCTTGCATGGGGGAAGTAGTTGATTTTTCTTTTAAACTTGAGTGTCAATACGTGATGTACTTCCCCCAATTGTGTGTTTAATTATCATTTCATCTTATATATGTTTAAGGGCTTCAATGAAAACTTTATGTGTATTTATTTCTCTGTTTGGACAATGGCACACCTTGACAGCCAGCATAGAAGACTTGTTCATCAATTTTTTTGGAATGCAAGGAGTATGCTTCGACCAAATAATGGTGAAATTCACGTGACTCACAAAACCAAACCACCATTTTGTTACTGGAACTTAGAGGAACTGGCAACCTGGAACTCTTTGGTCCTGATCGAGTGTGTGGATTTTAACATCGAAGACTACCCAGGTTATAAGAATAAAAGAGGAGATGGTGCCAAATGTGATCGACCTTTCCCCTTAGGTAAGTGCAGTACCTTTAAATTTCGACTCTCTAACTCATCCAACAATATGCGTGGAGCAACTTCACGTTTTGGTCCAATGCATAGAAGATTCGAGCGATTCCAAGTACAAAATCCATCTACTTCCTTTGACTTTAATAGATCTCAAATGGACCTTGTTACAATGTTCACTCACAACTCTAGCCAACCACTTCGGAGTCTAACTCATCTTCCACTAGAATCCAGTGTCAGAAATACGAAGGATTATCATGGTCTGGACTCTTCTGTCAATGAATTGAGATTTAGTTTCCACAGAGAAACAAGTAACATGCTGCCTGGAAGAACCTCAAACCATCACTTGCATATGTTGCCTGAATCTGGTCAAAGAACTGGCTATGATGTGGGCTATGGATTCAACAGAGACATCATCACTGGAAGAACCTTGAACCATGACATGCACAAGTTGCCAGAAATTGATCGTACTGAGATTCGAAGGTTAATAGAGCATTATGGGAACTAAGCAAAAAGGGGATTGGGGAAAAAGTAATACTTTGTCAATGCATTGTTTGTAAACACCATGACAGTTTTTGATGGTTTTTTTGAGGTTATTTAATGTTAAATGCGCATTCTTCTCTATTCTCCAATTATATTGCAGAATCTAATGTCAAGCAATGAAACTAGTGAGTGAAAAAAAGAGTGCATTTAACGCTCACTTTTGTGAATGATAAAGGATTTATGGTTGATAGGAGCTGACTTATTTTGCCAAGGTGCATAATTGACTTGTTCTATAAACTAAAATTTATAATTCCTTGATGGCAGACTATCAGAAGTTGAAATATACCAATTTAGCAATGGGATAATCCTGAAAACACCCTCTTTGTTTTAGCTACATACTACACTTAATCCTCTGTTTTGCTTAAACCCAAAAGTATATCATATATTTTTTAAAATAGGGAAAAAATAACCCTTTTTTCGTTTTAGTCAAATTTTTGATTAAATTCATTTATAAATGACATTAATATCCTTAGAATATTGATATTCAAAAAATCCGTTGATTGATTTATTTAAAAAAGAATGATCTAAAAATTCTTGAATAAGAAAATATTTAGAAAAAAAAACGTTATCAATATATTTCAATAATTTGAAAAAAAAAAGTATGATTTTTTTATTTTTCTAAATAAAAAAGTTAATTGAATAATGAGGAGTATTTGGTAATAGATTTTCAGAAAATATACGAGGGGATTTTAGATATTTTGCATTTCATGTTTGGCTAAAAGGGTACTAAGATCTCTCATCTTCTTCTTCTCTTCTCCTCGCCATCTTCTTTCCCCGCTGGAGAAATTTCTCTCTCTGGTGGGAAGATCCATTTTCCTAGTCATTTTATTAGGATTTTAAGTAATTCTTCCATTCGGAAAGATATTATTTCACCTAGATCTAGATCTGTGGTAAGTTTAGCTTTATTGTATATTTTTGTTATTTTAGTCCTCCTATATCTAAATTTATAGTAGTTTTCAATGAATCTCATGCCTTTGGATCCTTTTAATATGGTTTTCATCCGGATTTGTATAGATTTGGATAGTTTACATGGTAGTATTTACCCTCTTATAGCTTTTGATTTGAAGTGAGCGACACCAACAACAGATGTTGAGTGAAGGGTCATAATAAGCCAACAAATAATGTGTAGAGCTCTATTGAAGTGCATAACAACGGTGATCCATAGGAGTCCTCTTAATCCAAGTCAATTTCGCAAAATTTCTCATAGAACTTTAATTAATTTATTATACATACCTGCTTTATAATTGAAAATCCTTTAATGGGTATTATACTATCTTTCTATTATTAATAAAAGTATTTCATTTCTAAAAACAAGGTGCTAAGGTATATTTTTTTCCTATTTTGAGAAATAGAGGAAATATTTTTGGATTTTATGAGAATATGGTTATGGTGGTAATTTTGAAGAGTGATTTTACCAAAAAAGATTTCTGCAGTTTTGTAAATAGATAAAGAATACAGTGGAATTGGTATTTTAAAATTTTTCTTAAAACTTTGCAAAACAAAATATAAGGTCGTTGATTTAATATGAATCAATTCATGGATCTTGGTTTAGATAAAACTTGAAAATGCTTAACAACCATTGAGCCTTCTTCTTTATTTTCTAAAGCCCCTTAAATAATCTGGTGTGTAGGTACATTCTTGATTTCTAACAAGAGATGAGCGGAACAATCCGGAAGACGTTATTCTTTCTGATGAGCGGAACAATCCGGAAGACGTTATTCTTTCTTTTTGACTGCACATCTACAACTATGGATATCTCTCCCTCGACGGCTATGAATGAGGTACGAGATTTTTTCTACGACGGTTTGGCTATCTCACTTTCTCATTTTCTCTCTGTTTTTTCAAAAATCACAATCTATGTGATTGTAATAGGATGTGGCTACTGTACAGAGATTTAGGAGAACGTTTCTCTTAAGTATTAAGAGGTGTAAACCTTATTGGGCTTATTGGGCTCAACTGACAATTCAATTAGTATTGGTTTATGTATGAGCTAGACAAGAGACCTTATGTATCCAAGTAGCTTAAGCTACAAAGAGTCAATTATCCAGAGCCATAATTAGCTCCTAATTATGACTGGGTCTTGTTCATTAGTATTGGGGCACTCCACTATAGGCCCAATATTGCACATATTAGACTAAATGTCATATATTTTCTGTGAAGCTAATTAAAGTGATTCATTTAACATATAGTATACTACAGATATACCCCCAGATGCAATGTCGTACTAGTGATGTGAAATTACCGTATTACCCTATAGTACATATTTATCGTTAAGTTACTATTTTTCATCTAATGGATAATAATTGACTACAATGTTTGTAACTACTCATATAAATATAGTCAAATTCACAAAGTGAATATCGTGCGCCTAGTTTTTATTATCCAAGTCCTTGAAAGAACTCAAAGTGACATTATATGTATGGTATCTAAATCATGAATGGCATTCAAGTCAATTCACAAATCTCATCTTCTAAGATATCGTAGTTCGAACTATAGAACAGAACTAGTCCTTTAGTAAATCAAAAAGATAAACTCATGAAAGCAAGTCCGACAATCACTAGGATTAAGGTAATCTTGCAATAGTAGTAGATTAGTGAAAGACAGAATATTGAGTTACGGCATTTAACCTCAAATTCTATTTTCACTTGATCTAGTTTAATGCACTTATAAATTTCTTATAATGTAGTAGTATCTCTATCCGAATTCAAATACTTTGATAATTAGAGACTTCATCAATCCCGTTGAAATAGACAATACTACTTTACGTGGTAAAGTAAAGTATCCCATCTTAATTTACAGAATACGAATTTTTAATTTAGACATAATGAAATAAAGAATTTAGTCTCTCACATGTAAACATTTCACACGAATAAGTCTTTATTGCTCATTATTAGTCATGCAAACTTTTAGATATTTACAAAATAGAAAATATAAACGTCACATGTATATAATTGGAACATCATGTGGAATTTAATAACAACAAATAGATAACACTTAAATTTAATGAACATTGTTTAAAATGCCTAACAAAGAAATTGATTTCTAGAGTATATTCCCAACAGGTTGAACATTGTATTTAATCATAATAGGGGGTCTATTTTTGGGATTATCCATTTGCCAATTTAAAAAAGAGAGGGTAGCTATATTCACACCCTAAGTGGTATAGAGGCACTTCAATTTTAGACACAATATTTTATTTACATATTTATCCTCAAGTGAAAAGACTAAACTATACTAATGTATATAATTTTTTTATTAAAACTTATGATAAATCACTTTTAATAATTATTGATGTGCTTATATTTATACAATTTTTTGTATACTTTTTCCATCTTAATTTGTGCTTAATTTTTCTCGAAGTCTTTATCTTAATTTATGGTATTTTGTTAAATGAGTAGATCATGAAGTATTTATGAAAATGAAAGCTGAAAGTGGCATTAGAAAGAGAAGATACGAGAGCCAGTCCAATTGATTTAAATTAGGGTTGCATTGGCTTTATAAAATTAAAAAAATTTACACAAATACGATACAGGGGAAGCAATCAGTTTTCGTTGGTATTTTCGCAAGTGACAGTAAAAAAAATGTGGTGGTATTATTATAAATAAAGTCATCTTTTATTGATACTATTTATTCCTTTAAAAAGAAAGAAAAAATATTGAATTGATGGTTGTCCCATTTAGATCTTTTATTTTAATCCTCCAACATCTAGATTTAATTCCCAATAAGCTAAACTCCCTGTATTTAGCCTTTCTTTACATTTTTTTACTATTTTCTTTTTCTTTCTTTAATTTTTTCTTTTTCAATTGTTTTTACTTATTGAACCATACTCTTGTCTTTTTTTTTAATGTTTAGTTCTTTTTCCTTTTTTCTGGTTTCTCTTTTTCTTTGTAATTTTTCTCTTTTGCTTTTTTCCCTTTCAGTTTTTTTTTCTAGGAAGTACTCACTCTTTTTTCTCTTTTTCTTCTCTTAAGCTCTTAGGAATAGAAGGAACCATTTTTTTTTCCTCCTAATTAATTTAGTTACTAGTTACTTCTAAAATAAATGAACTTAGCACTTCATTATTATACTTAAATCTAGGTACCTCATTGGCCTGATCTCTGATTTCTTTGGTTTTTGGTTACTAGTTACCAGTTACTAGTTTTTCTGATTACTGGTTATCTTTAACCAATTTAGTTACTGATTACTCTAGTTACTAGTTATCAATTTTATTAATAATTGCCATCTATAAGACTTTGTTACAAATATAATACTAGTTACTAGTAACTAGTAACTCATTTAGTTACTATTTACTAATAATTATTTTTTTTTCAACCAATCAGGTTATTAGTTACTAGGTACTAGTTGATCTGGTTACTAGTACTAGTAACTAACCTCATTATTAGTTACTAGTTGATCTAGTTACTAGTACTGTTAACTAATCTGATTATTAGTTACTAGTTTATTTGGTTACTGATTACTCAAGTTGCCAATTATTATTTTGATTATAGCAAAACTAGTTACCACTAACCAATTTAATCATTAGTTTTCAAACTAGTAGCTAATTAAAAAAGACAGTAACTTGTTACTGGTTATTAATAACTAGTTTGGTTATCAGTTAAAAATTTAGTGACTAATAAAGGGTTTTCTTGAAGTTTATGTACAAAATAAATAAAAATTATTGAAATACGGTACATACCCTTTTCCTATGGTATAAGGTGAAAATAATTATAAAAATTTGGTCAAAACTAATTTGATTACCAGTTATTGGTTACTGGTTACCAAATTCTATAATTATTAGTTACCAGTTTCTTTAGTTACCAGTTACTGGTTACCAGACTAGATTGAAAATCAATCTGGTTACCAGTACCTAATTGATTTTTAGTTTCTAATTATCACTATTAATTTGGTTGCTTGTTTCTAATTTCTCTAATTACTGTTTACCATTTATACTAATTTGGTTACCGGTAACTAAAGTAATTACTAATAACTAATTTAGTTACCAATTACTAATTTGGTTATTAATTTTTCTGGTTACTAGTAACCAGAGTAATTACTAATAACCAATCTAGTAACCAATTACTAGTCTGATTATTAATTACTAGTTACAAGATTACTATTTATTTAAAAGTTCTGGAATTTCTAGCTGTTCTAAAGATCATCACAATGATCAAACATGAATTGGAAAAAAAAAAAAATGACCCAATTTATTACGGTAAATCAATCTTAACATTTTAGTCCCAATTTTTCCCAAAGCATGTATGAAAATAGTATTTTGCATATAGCACTACAAACACTTTCTCTCAAACTTATTAATATATATATATAGGGCACCAATCCAGTAAGTATTTTTTTTTTTACCTGTGCATAGGTATCAATTTGGCCAATGAAAATTTAGTATGCATATTTTTTTATTATAAAAAATAAGAGAGAGAAAGAACATTAATGATGTACGTCTTTTCATGCACTTCATTATAGTCGTTGGATCACCATTAGATGACGATCCAACGGCTAAAAAAAAAAACTTACTCATTGGTTAAAAAAAAAAAAAAAGAAAGAAAAACCTACTGGATTGGCAACCAGATATATATATATATATATATCAAAAGTATTGCTTGGTTGCTGGTCAAGAATCAAAATCTAAGTTTTTGTTTTTGGGAGATTATCAAAATCTAAATTATTAATACCACAGTTTGTAATGACTTGAAAGAAAACAGACTCTGATTAAGAAAAAATACATTAACTTGTATCCTAGAGAAAATAAAAAACAATGTCTGTCATAACAAACTATTTCTAAAATTAGTTAATGGTTACTAGTTACTAGTCTAGTAATCAAAATAGACTCTAATTAAGAAAAAGTACGTTAACTAGCGTCCTAAATAAAATACAAAACAATAGCTATTGTAATAAACTATTTCCAAAATTAGGTACTAGTTACCAATCTAGTAATCAACGTTACCAAAGTTATTGGCACCACTTTGGTTGCTACTTTCTCGTTACCACTACTAAATTATGTTATGATCCTCTTATATTTTTATTTTTTCCTTTTTATTGAGCCATTTAGTTTCTAATTACCAGTTTGGTTACTGACTTCAAAATTGGTAACCAATTTTTAAACTTGTTAACCGTTATTAGTAACTAATAACCAGTCCTTATAGATTAAACTAATTAATTTGATTTATGCATAATTTGATTGAGAAAAATGTTAAAAACTATGAATGGGAATGATTTGTAATGAGTTTTAAATCTTTCTAATACTACAAAGTTCTTCTATGTTCGTCACTAATCTAAACACCATTTATACTATATTTTTTTCTATTCATACTTCTGTTACAATTCACAATTATAAATATTTATAGCCATCTAGGTTGACAACACGTCACCACCAAACCCACTCTTTAAATTCAGAGTTGTCGTGTTAATTAATTTGCACTTTTTGGAGCTGAATTACTTTATTATTATTTGATATAAGTAATTATTAAAATGCGGCTAAAGCTTGTATATGTATAGGGGTATATATATATATATATATATTTTTATGTATTTACGTACGGTATTTTTTTAGAAAAATACCACTTTGATAATAATAATTTATCAACTAGGAACTAGGAAGTTTGGTGGATCCAGTTAGAGAATCCTTTGGCGATGGAGTTGGGACTCACGATTTCTCGGAAACTGATGCGAAGATGGGAAGGATGACATGGCAGCAGTTGGAGCTATTACTGAATCTCAATAATTGGAACTATGGTTGTAGAGAAGGCAAAGCCAGAGAAGTAAAAACCTCTCTCTCTCTCTCTTTTTTAAGTGTCTTAGAATTGGCTCTGTAACTCAGACCGAGTGTTTATTGAGAAGAAGGAAGAAGAGTAGGATTGGAAAGTAAAAGTAAATAAAGAAAGGAGTACTTTTTTCTATATTTTGATTTTGATCAATATTGTGGATAACAGGGTGGCAACTTTTATTATTTTCCTCGTAATAATCCAGTGCCAATGCCAGCGTTTGTACCTCCATATTATCCTAATCTCAGTTCCCTATTATCTTATGCCTCCCTTTAATCCTCCTATTCCTAATCCTAATCATGTGCTTCCCTATTACCCTTATCCACCCGTTAATGGTGGCAGTGGGTTTCCCGGGTTTGGAGTGAATGGCATTGGTGAGGAGATCAAACATGATGGCCATCACTCCACTACTACTGAAACTGCTCAATCTCAATCTCAATCTCATACCTCAGACAAGTCAGGAGCTACACAAAACAAGCCCAACACTGAAACCCCAGAGCACTCATCGTCGGCCCATCAGGTGCCCGACATTGAGGCCCATGTTGGCTCTGCTCAAGATATATTTTTCCCATCTTCACATCAGTTTCCGAGAAACCGTGGGTCCCAACTCTATCACCGAAGGTTTCTCTAATCAGATCCGCCAAACTTCCCAGATCCTAGTAGAGAAATTATTGTTATCAAAGTGGTATTTTTCTAAAAATTACCGTACGTAAATACATAAAAAAAAATGGAGATACCGTATATTTGTTGTTTTTTTGAAATGTCGTGTTCTCTTTAATTTTCCCACTAAATTATGTATTGAAGACCCTATTCTTATTGGGCTTTGACTAAGGAAGGCCCAACTAAATGTTTATGTGAACTTTAATCTAAACGATAAATGTGAAAAGAAAAATGGTAACTTGTTTAGTCGGTACAATTTATTAGACCTTCTCTGAAGGTTCATATTATAAATATAGGGAAATTGGGTCAAATGCCATTTTTTGATAGTTGATTTTAGGCATTACACCCCTCTTCATACTTTTTAGCTAAAACCACCCATTTTAAATAAAGGTCTTATACAATGACATATTTGACCTTGTTTAAAATTGAAATAAAAAGAAAAAAAAACACATAACTCTTTCTTCTTCATTGCGATCTGTCTTCCATCTCTCATTCCAACTCCCATCTCCACCTACCCATGCTCTCAATGGAACTGGTTATTCCCATCCCACGCTCTCCAGAACCTGTCGAAAGCATGCCAGTCATAACCCATCGTACCCACCCTATCAACACTCATGATTATTTTTTATAGATTAAAAGTTGTTTTCTAATAGAACTTGAAACTAAAGGGAAAAATAGAAAGTTCTTGGTCATTTTTTGAGCTTAAAAAGCTGTAAACTAAAAAATGGGTTGTAAAATGATGAGATCCGCTACGAAGAAGAAACCCAGATCAGGATAAGCATGGGTGTCTAGTTTTCTAGATAGCTTGTCTAGAACTTGACAAATTATACATTATCAAGTACAAGCTGTTTTCTAGTAGGACTTAAAACTATAGTGAAAAATAGAAAGTTTTTGGTCATTTTTTGAGCTTGAAAAACTGTAAACTATAAAATGAGTTATAAAATGGAGAGATCTGCTAAGGAGAAGAAACCCAGATCAGGATAGACAGGGGTGTATAATTTTCTAGACAGCTTGTCCAGAACTCGACAAATTGTACATTATTGAGTACGCTTGGCAGTATTGTCGAGTCTTATCTCAACAATGATACATCTAGGCTCTCGACACTACATTGATAATTCTAGACACAATTGTCGTTCTATAGGCCAATTATAGTCGTTCAGTCACTAGACATTATCTCAATTATGCTAGACACATTGTCTATGATAAACATACTGTCTAGCATGGCCGAGCATTTTTTGCTTAGATTGACCACGCTAGACATCATGTCTAGCTTTGTGTAGCACTATATGATAAGTTTATATTTAATTGAGTAATTTTTTTTCTGAATAATATCTTGATATGGTTACTGTATGCATATTGCTTGTTAAATAGTTTTGGAGGGAAGTTATAAAAACAAAGGAAATTATTTCAAATTTTTTTAAAAATTAAATTCACAAGGTGTCTAGTGCGATTGAGATTTTCCAAGACTTTTTTAGACATACTGTCTAGTATTGTCGTTCCTTGTCTATTTAGCTCGACCACGCTGGACAAAGTGTCTAGCTTAGTCTAGCACCATGTGGTAAGGTCAAATTATGCATATTGGCTGTTAAATAGTTTTAGTGGCAAGTCATAAAAACGGAGGAAACTATTTCAAAATCTTGTAGACACTGTTGTCTAATCTTATAGACACTATTGTCTAGCTTTCTAAACAAGTTGTCTATTTGCTAGACACTAAGTATAATGAGCTAAAATTTCATATAAACCAAATTAAATACAATATAATTATAAAATTAGTGAGTTTTGTAAACTTAGACACTACTTTGTTCAGTATTATTGGAAACTTAATCACTATTATAATGAAAATATGTCATCATTACTATTGGAAACTTAGTCATAATTTTGTTATTTCTAATTACAAACTCAATAACTAAGTGTAATGAATAATAAGTACATTAAAGTACAAACTTAGTGAGTTTTGAATTATCGTTACTACAATGAAAATATGTCACTATTACTATTAGAAACTTAGTCACAATTTTTTTCTTTCTAAACAAGGAGTCTAGCTATTAGACACGAGTTGTCTAGCTTCCCGGACAAGTTGTCAACTTGTAGATACTATTGTCTAGCTTTCCAAACAAGCTGTCTATCGACTAGACACTAACTATAACGAAATAAGATTTGGTATAAACCAAATTAAATACAATATAATTACAAAATTAGTGACTTTTGTAAACTTACTCACTACTTTGTTCATTACTATTAGAAATTTAGTCACTATATAATGAAAATATATCATCATTACTATTGGAACTTAGTCATAACTTCGTTCTTATAATTACAAAGTCAATAAGTAGGTATAATGCATAATAAGGACATTATATAAAATTATAAAATTAGTGAGTTTTGAATTATCATCACTACTATAATGAAAATATGTCACCATTACTACTGAAAACTTAGTAACAACTTTGTTCTTCGAAATTACGAACTCAATAACTATGTTTGATGAGTAATAAGTTTATTGAATTATAAAATCAATCAGTTTTGAATTATCATCACTACTATAATGAGAACATGTTACCATTATTATTGGAAACTTAGTCACAATTTCGAACTTTCCAAATAAGGAGTCTAGCTAGTAGACAAGAGTTGTCTATCTCTCCAGACATGTTATCTATCTGATAGACACTTTTGTCTAGCATTCTAGATAAACTGTCCATCGGTTAGACACCATTGTCTCGCTTTCCAGACACATTGTTTAGCTGTTAGATAATATTGTTGAGCTTTCCAGACAAGTTATCTATCGACTATATACTAACTATAATGAAATAAAATTTGACATAAACTAAATTAAATAAAATATAATTACAAAATTTGTGAGTTTTGTAAACTTACTCATTACTTTGTTCATTACTATTAGAAACTTAGTCACAACTTTATTCTTTATAATTATAAACTCAATAACTAGGTGTAATATAATAAGTATATTATATTAAATTATAAAATTAGTGAGTTTTGAATTATCATCACAACTAAAATGAAAATATGTCACTATTATTATTGAAAACTGAGTCCCAACTTTGTTCTTCCAAATTACAAACTCAATAACTATATGTAATGAGTAATAAATATATTAAATTATAAAATGAGTGAGTTTTGAATTATCATCACGACTATAATGAGAATATGTCATCATTACAATTGGAAACTTTTTTTTAGCTGGAGATTATGACTAGAAACTTAGTCACAACTTTGTTCTTTCCAAACAAGGAGTCTAGCTATTAGACACAAGTTGTCTAGCTCTTCATTCATGTGGTCTATCTGATAGACACTTTTGTCTAGCTTTCTATACACGTTGTCTATCTGTGAGACATTGTTGTCGAGCTTTCCAGACAAATTGTCTATCCAATATATACTTTTGTCTAGCTTTCTAGATAAATTGTCTATCTACTAGACAATATTGTAGATCTTTCCAGACAAAGTTGTCTATCGACTAGGTACTAACTATAATGATATAAATTTTGACATAAACCAAATTAAATACAATTTCAAATAAACTATAGTAAATCATAATTATAAAGATAAGAAAGACAATAATAATACTTAGGACACACTAAGACCATTTGTTGAGTACATCATAGAATTTTTACATGAAGTTTTATTTTGTCCATAAATTCTACAATTTGAGCATTGTCTTTTCTTTTTTGATGGAGCCTCGTATATTATCATTATCTTCTCCTAGATTTCCTCTATCATCAACCCCCAAACAAATACTTTGTTACAAGCTATATTTCATGACTTTCTTACTAATGTCACATATAATGGGATATTGTCTTTCTTTTGCCAATAAATGAAAGCCATCATATCTCTGTCCTTTTTTACAACTATTGGAACAATATTTATGTCAAAGATATTCTTGTCAATTTCTGTACTTTCATATATCTCATCTATTAGCTGGTTGAAAGTTATGTTCGGTTCAACCACAATATGTCTTGATCGTTTTTCTTTCCATTCCAATTCCAAGAACCTTCGTTCTTTTGCCAACGCTATTATATAATATTATTATGAGTGTTGATGACATATCTGGATAACAAATAAAGTACAAAAGAAAGGAAGACATATATATTAGCAAACATAAAATACTAAATTCAGTTGGGTTTCTTATGTGTTAGTAGCTAGACCTATGTTTCTAATAGCCAGACATATGTTTCTAATGGATAAATATATATTTCGAGTTGCTAGACATATTTCTTTAGTTTCTAGACAATAGTGTCTAGTGTCTAGAAAAAAGTGTCGACCTTTCTAGGCACAATATCTAGACACTCGATTCTACTATCGAGAATAATAGACAATGTGTCTAGCATAGTCAAGAAGTGTCTAGCACCTGGACAACAATCATTAGTCTTTGGCTCGACAGGTGTGTCTAAAATTTTCTAAGTAGCGTCGAGAGCCTAGATATACAATTATTGAGACAAGAATCGATAATACTGTCAAGCATAGTCGATAATATACAATTCGTCAAGTCCTAGACAAGCTGTCTAGAAACTAGACAGATATGTCTATCCTGATCTGGGTTTCGTCGTGTTCTAGATAAACTGTCTAGAAACTAGACAGTCCTGTCTATCCCGATCTGGGTTTCTTCTTCGCATCATATATCGTTGTTTTACAATCTATTTTCCGGTTTATAGCTTTTCATACTTAAAAAATGACCAAAAATTTTCTATTTTCCACTATAGTTTTAAGTTCTACTGAAAAATAACTTCTAATCTACTAATCAAACTTTTATTGACAAAGAAAGATTTTTTAGAAATGTAATTTCTACTTCTTCATTAGAAGCTTGAACCTTGAAATGGGAAAACAATCAAAGAAGAAAGTGTAATGACAAGGAGAACCACGTTCTTGATTGTTAATTGACAAAAAATTCGCTTCTTTTCGCCGTTGTTTCCATGTTTTCTGCTGAAATGGGGTGATAATAGTGAGGAAAAAATGGTAAAAGAAGAAGAAGGGGACGAGAAAGGAGGAAAAAAATATCGTCCCTAATAATCTAGAACCAGCTGTTAACATACTATCAAGGGTATATTAGTCTTCACAATTAATATTTCACTTAAAAGGTGTAGCTATACAAAAATTATGAAAGTGGGTGTACTTCCTTAAAAGCACTTTCTGCAAAAAATATTTTGCAAAGGAGCCCATATATATCATGGATATAAAAGCAAGAAAGCAGCGGCATATTAGGAGGGACTTGGAGACCGAGAGCTGAGAACGTAGAGTTCCCGAGGCAGCGGCTCAGAGAGAACTTAGATTAGTTTTTCTTTTGTTTTTTTTTTCCCTCCTGAACAATTATGATTATGCTTATTGTTTTCCTTAGTCTAGTTATGACCTAATTTTATTTTTCTAAGGCTACAATGTAGCCTAACTATAATACTTTAAATTTTTCTTTTAATTTAGTCAATAAATTATTTTTCTTAATTGAGTTTTCAATTCTGTACTTAATGCTTCTATATAATAGGCTACTAAATGGATGATATGTTAATCATAATGAAACTAGAAAGAGATTTATATATATAGTTTATTGGATTGAAAGTCATAAATTATACATAAAATAGGAATATATTTACATAATTTGTCTGGTCACTACATAAATTTTCATAAATCATAATGAATTCTTAATTAGTTTAATTCATATAGGCATATATTGAATTGGTAATTAAGAGTATTTTTGCTTGAGTTGAGGAGAGGATAGTGAATAGATTAGAGAATCTCAACTTATCAACTATGGGAATAGTTTTAGACTAATGAGATCAACAATTTAGAGGGGATTAGTTATGGTGAAATCGAAAATCCTAGATTTATTTTTATTGATTTACACTTTGTTTAATTTTCTGCGCTTATTTAGTTTTTCATTCTCGTTATTTTAATTTTGTTTAGTTTATATTTAGTTTTCTTTAATTTAATTTTACTTTAGTCATTTAATTCAAATAAAATCAAGGTTAACGAAAATTTCGGTAAATAATAAATCATTAGTCCTCGAGAGAATGATACACAATACTCATTCTATATTATTTGTTATGATTTTACACGCTTGTAAATTTTATATAACAATTACACCCCATCATAATGACGCATATTTTTACAACTTTAACTATTGTAGTAATTCAAGCTTAATTTCATGATTCAAAAAAGAGGAAAGGAAAAACATACTTAATTATCTAGCCCCAGAAACTATTGAGCCCTCTCTCTCTCTCCTACTCCTTTTCTTGATCGTGATCTATAATTTAACAAATCTTTATGCTCTAATCTAAAATCAAATTTTATTCTTATCATACACATATATGTATACATAAAAATTAGATTGTGTTTGAATATTTCTAATGACTTCAAAATGTCAAACCTATTATCACATTGCTTTTCGTTCTTTGTTTTTTTTTTTTTCCTTTTTTGGTCTTGAAAAAAATTTGGCAAAATACAAAGTAAAAGAGTTGGACTCTGAATATAGGAAATGAGAAGGTTTCTTTATTAAAGTTTTCCTTTTTTCACGGACCAAAATCAATTGTATTATGCTACTATTAGCATAATGGACATCTTGAGGTGAAGTTCCATCATCCCACTTTCCAGTACTCTCCAGCATGTGAGGTAAAGGGTGTTGATGGACAATATCATCGCAGTTACAAATCCATGTATTTGGTTTGAAATTTTTATTCATTTCGGTAATTAATTTAATTCCCAATAGATTTTTACAGTACGTATGTGGAATTTTACTATTTATGTTTTTTAAATTATTAAATCTCTGATTTGTTTCTGCGTGCTTAGTTTTTTTGTATTTTTTGTTAGAGATAACTGTAAAAAAACATCCTGAGATTTAGGTGTTCTGTAATTTAAATCCTGAAGTTTGGATTCTACAAAATAATACGCTGAGATTAAGAATTTCTAAAAATTAATACCCTGAGTTAATTTTTTGAATAATTTTAACTGATATCCTCAAAATTAAGAAGAATAATAAGAATTAATTTAGTTTTAATGGAGGATATTATTATTTTTTGGTTGCTAATATTGGTCAAAAAGTCTTTCCAGAGAAATAATTTTTATAAATTTTTAATCTCAGAATATTATTTTGCAGAGTCCAAACTTCATAGTTTAAATTACAAAAAACTCAAATTTGAGGGTATTTTTTTGCAACTCACCCTTCTTGCTATAATAATATTTATAATAATATTAATTGCTGTGTACAAATAGTGGCCTATTTTAGGAATAACAAAGGTGCTAGTAGTATTATATTCAATTTCTAAACTTTTAATGGGTTAATTTAAATTAAAGATGTATTTATATCACTTAAAGTTGCAAATATAACTCCCAAAAGAGAGTGCGATATTGAGAAGGCAATTGTGCATTCACCATTTCGTGACCTTTTCTTATTTCTTTGGGAAAAAAAAAGGGATTAATTAGTGTGTCGTCACAGCCCCACTTATAGCCACTTTTGGAATCTAATGGGACCGCAAGTAATGCTTTTGTCAACCATTTGTAGAGGTCCACATGCGTATCACACAACCTGATCAGGTGTCGCCGCCAAGAATGGAATGGATCTCTGACAGAAAGGAGAAGGCTGAGAGAGCTATCGAGCAATTCACCATTACTGCTATGCCACCATGCCAAAATTTTTGTGCAATTGTCTTGCCATATAGTCCACTCCTCTATTTTCATGAGCTAATTGTTATTTAGTTAAGCCATTTCTCAGAAGGACTTTACTATGTATTTGCATTTCTTCTATGGATTTCCTTAAGTCTGTCACAAACACAAATAAATGAAGTTTACTTGGTTTAATTTATAACAAAAGAAAGGAAATAAATTACTTTTATAAGTATGGATATTGCAATTTAAGGACATGTTTGGTAGCCATTTATTTAAACAATTTTTTTGTTTTTTTAATTAAAAAAAAAGTGGAAATACTTTTCAAAAACAAGTTTGGTAAAACTACTTTGGTTTTTTGTTTTTTCAATTTGACAACAAAATTTTTAAAATTTTGAAAACAAAAATTTCTTACTTCCAAAATTTTTTTAAACATTTTTCAGAAAAATTAGTATCAAAATTCAAACATATCTAGACTCACATCATTATTTCTCTCAACATTTTGTCTCTCATCACTATCTCTCTTGTCATTATTTCTCTAACCTCTTGTAAAAGTAGTATTTTTCTAAATATTTTTAAAAGTGATATTATTCAAAATAAAAATTTTAAAGTGGTATTTTTCAAAATATAACTGTAAAAATGGTAAAAAAATTTCAAAAACCTCCCAAAATATATAGAAAAATATCACTTTTTACTTAAAAAAAACCATTTCTAAAATTTATTTAGATAAATACTACTTTTTCTCTCTCCTCATTTTCTCTTCCTTTTTTTTCCCTTATTACTCTCTTTTTTTTTCGTTTCTCTTTTAAAAGTAAAAAATAATAGATATCAAACATGTTTTTATTTTTTATTTTAGAAAACAAAAAGTTAAAACGTTGTCACCAACACATTTTTTGTTTTTGAAGATCAAAAAGAAAAATAAGAGAAAGTACTTTTGTATTTATGGTTAAAAAAACAAAACATAAAGTATTACCAAACGACACTTCAGTGTTAATAGTTTTTTTTCAATTACAGAAAAAGAGTAATAATTTCGTATGCGACTGTGAAGGAATTGTGCGATGAATAATCCCGTACTTTCCCAATATATAAATATATGTCGTAAGAAAATTGAGTACTACTCTTTTTCCATTTCCTCAATGTTTGCTGATATAAAAGAAGACATGCATGTAATGATGGAACCTAGGAGTTACAAATCGTAATCAATGGCAAGGGGAAAATCTTAAAAGAGTAAGGATGGTACTAGTTCTTCTCCCTGAAATACTGAGCATGCCTTTCGTTTTTCCTCCCTGAAAAACTGAGCAATCTGGTTCAGATAAATTATATGCATGGCTCCTGCTTACCATACAACGTGAAGCAAAAAAAAAAAAAAAAGTCCATGTGAAATGACCAGCAAGTGAAATTTTCTGGTTGCTGACGTAAAAATCCAAAGTTGGTAGGACACTGGGACCATATCCACGTGTAATGTTTGAATAGGATAGAGAGAAGTGTCACCAGTTGAACTTTCATTATTTACTTACTCAAGTGTTTTAGTTCTTCTCTCTTCAATTTTACTATCATCTACATAAGCCCACATTCTGTTGAGTTGTACATGAACCATTTGGGTTTGACATTGGGAAACTGACCTGATTAGGGGTCGTTGTACATGAACCAGGTCTTGTAAAATTTGCTTTAAGGTTAGATGATGATAGCACTTGGTTGGAAGATAATCTTGTTATTGTAATGAATTCTTCTAAATAATAACAACTACACTTTCAAAAAAAAAAATTAAAAAATTAAAAACAAAAAAACAAAACAAAGTGAAAAATGTAAATGCAAACAACATAACAGCTATGCTAAGAGACAAGAAACTATTAATTGTTGCATCATAACTATGAGATCCTTTAGTCCTACTACACTTTAATTTTGGATTCAGAGGAAAAAGAGTGTGCTAGTATCAACTGTTGGAAAATGGAAGAAATGGGTTTAGTTATTGGGCTTGTCTTGGGATTGGAAGCCCATGTATTTTGTAAAGTCTAAATTAGTGTTAAAGAACCCATTTTCATGAGCCATTTTGAAACTAAAAATTGAGTGGGACCCACATCTTATTGATGAAAGGTCTTGGTGAATTCTTGTTCTCCTCCGCTAGTACATCGATTTCGTATATTCACTTGCTCAAAATGGTGTACGGATGAATGAGAAATTGTTGCTCAAAAGTGCACCATTGAAATGGAAAAATGAAAGGGAAAATGAGAGTCCCACATTGGNTATAGTAACAGCTATACTAAAAGCTGAAAAATATTTTGGCTTAATGGAAAAGTTTCAGGTTTTTGCTAATAAGTCCCCCCTTGGAGACTATAAAAAGAGAGCTTCTCCACTTCATTTCTTCATCCCAAAACCGAGAGCCTTCTCTTCTCTCTAATTTTCTCTCTAGTTTTTCCTTTGCTGCCTAGAGTTCTTCAGTTTTCTAGTTATAGTTTTCTGAGTGTCTAGAAAATTTCGTAGTTAGATCTTTTAGAGTGTTAGAGTTCATATAACAATCCAGTTTGTAGAGTGGAAGTGTTGGTGCTTCACTTGCTACTCTTGTCGTTGTATCCTGGGAAAATGTCGCTTGCAAAATCCTCAAGCATTCTGGTGGAGGGAGCGAATCAGTTTTAAGGATACTATGTGGTACACAGGCCTCGACCGTTAACAAACTTTTATTTTGCAGGAATACTTGTTTAGAAGTACTGCCGAAATTCTGCTAAAAGTTGGAGCATAATAATTTTGGTAACATTATTTATTGGAAAAACGTTTATAACCTTATATATTGCATGTAATTATTTCTTACATCAACAATTTTTTTCATTCTCTGCCTGCTACAGTGTTGTTTGTGATTACTTCTACATGTCATAAAAAGCTTGATTGAGCACTCTATCAAGACGTACGTACGCGATTCTTTCCCAATATGCGTGGCCTTTGATCACCAAAACAATTCACCGAGCCCCGTCGATATCCACAAAGTGGCACTCAGTGGCGGAGCCACGTTAAGGCAAGGGGGGCATATGCCCCCCCTGGATTTTTGATTTTTTTTTTTTACATTATATATATTTATATTTTTGTATATACATTTACCATACATTTTTTTTCATTAAATTTAAACTTTTTACATTTAATCCTTTCAAAATTAGATTAATTATTTCTCTAATTCTTAAATATCATCAATCTAATTTAATTTTAAATTTCTTATAGTTTATCTTTAACTCTTTTACCTTTATATTTTTTTCCCTTAACTTTTATTAACAACTTATTTTTTCCTTAAAATTTATTTGGTTTAAATAACTAGCAACTGTTATATCTTATTAGGCAATATATAAAATTAGAAAGAAAAATTTTATATTAGATATATGTGATATTTGTGTGTGTATTTATACACATTTTTTTTGGAAGATTGGTCTCTTTCAATGTTTAATAATTGTTTTTTTTAAAAAAAGTTTTTCAATTCACTCACATATTTTCATTTTAAAAAAATAAAATTCACCCACATATTTAGTTATGACATTTTATTTGTAATACAAATGTATTATGTAAATGGATACATGTTTATAAATTTTATATCATTTTTGTTTTCTTCTCCTAGTTTGTAAATTTTATAAAATAAGTGAGTTTTCAATATCTAATTTAGAAGGTATTTTAAATAAAAATTGCACTCATTATTTTATAAATGAGAAAACAGTGATACTAAAATAAATGAGAAAACAGTGATACTATAATATCAAATAGAGTAAAAATTACATTTACATAGCTTATTACAATTACAAAGTTTAGAAGACTAATTTTAGATTATAATCTAAATGTTTAAGATTAAACTTAGAAAAATATGTAAGCAAATTAACTTTTATTGAATTTTTATTTAAGCTAGTTTAAAATTTTGATCTCTATGTTTGTCCCCCTGAAATATTTTTCTGGCTCCGCTACTAATGGCATTAGTACTGTAAAAAAATAAAATAAAATAAAATAAAACCCCAATGTCCCCCACGCCTGATAGTACTCCATATTAAAATAAGCGCCACCTTTTGCTACAAATTTCCATATATGATATGGTATTACACGTTTGCATTTTATTAAAAAAAATATATATATTACATATTATAGCGGGTCAGGGTTCAAATTTTGGTAGTGTGTGTCATTTTTCTTTAATTTGTAGTAAATGATGGTCATTAGTTAAGTCCCACTTTTTAAAAAAAAATTATATATTACACATTATAGCAGCCGTAGTACCATACTATAGCTGTCACTCACTCCTTCCCAGTAGAAAAACCAAAAGTCTATGGAATTTTTATGTTTATGTTTTGGTCTCTGAGAACCTCATAAAGTTAAAAGCTTTAGCATCAATGGCGATGATGGGTTTTGAGGAAGAAGAAGGAGAGAAGTGGGTGAAGCACTATTCATCAAATCACCAAATACTGGTGGTGGGTGATGGCGATTTCTCATTTTCACTGAGTTTGGCTCGCTCTTTTGGCTCTGCCTCTAATATCCTCCCTACTTCGCTTGACCCATTTGGTATGTTACGTATGTACAACACTTTTTCTCTTCCTTATGCCTTTGTGGGTTTTTGCATGTGGCTCTGTTTGTGATCAGTAAGTGTTCATATAAGTTTTTCTTGGTCCTCTGTATTAGGGCATTGTTCACACATTTATGGCCACAACCATCTGTTTCTTCTTTGTGTTCATATTGGCTTGAAGAACAAGGAAAGAAAGGGTTTTTGAATTTGAATAATTCCTTTTTAATGCAATTTGTCATTTCGTATCAGCTTTTGACTAGTAGACAATAGACATTTACTCCTACCCCTTTAATATGGTTTGATTCTATTCTTAGAAACTTTGACTTCCTGGTCAAGAATATGAATAAAAATTCTAGAGGAGTTCATTTTAACCCCCCCAAAAAAAATGAAAACTATTTTCCTCTCTCTCTTTTTTGGCCCTTTAAACTATATTGTAACAATGTCGTTTTATCATTTGGAGCATGGATTAAGAAACTTTTAATCTTTGTTAGCTTGTTTGGAAAACCGGGGACAGATTTTAAATTATTTTATTCTTGGAAAAATTCCTGAACTTTTTCTGTTACAATCAACTCCATTTTGTAGGTTCAGAGTCATTTTAAAATATACATATACAAGTGTATTACATAAATTTGTATGTTTATTATGTGTAATTGTGTATGACATAATTAGTGCTTATTTCTCTTCCCGAGTTTTGAGTGTTTTTTCAGTAAATTCTCTTTGAAGTATGAATTGGAAGCATGTTACTGGGGAAAGAAATGCATGTATAAAGATTGTAATAATATTTTGTATATGCATTTTCTTTCTCATCTTATGAATACAAGTTAAGAGTTCAAACAAGAATGTTTGGCTTTGTTCGAGTTTATTATGTTAATTGGTTATCTCTTCTTTGGAATTGAACATGAATGTTTGACTTTGTTCGAGTTTATTATGTTAATTGGTTATCTCTTCTTTGGAAATAGATGGTTCAACCTGTTAAATTTTCTTTTGTCTTTATATCTTATTGGGATAACCTTGTATTTTGACACTTTATTCGAATTATACTTTGTATTTTAGTTATTATCAATATTGACCTTTATATTTGAAAATCGTTACAAATTTATACCTGATACCAATTTAGAGCAGCTAATTTACCTAGATGCTGTTTAAAAAATTGAAAATAGACCATATAAAAACTTATCCGAAAATAAGTTTATTAATTTATCTTGGTAAATTAATTGCTCTAAATTGGTTTCAGTGTATAAATTTGTAACAAATATCAAATCTAAAAATCAATGTTAATAATGACCAAAACACAAGGTACAAACTGAACAAAGTGTCAAAATACAATGTAAAAAAATGATGGCCCCGTTTGGTTCGCCTATTTGAATGTGTGTATTTGAATGGAAATTGTGGAATGGGTTATAATTGGAATGGAAGACATTTGAATGGAAAAAATAGTGGAATGGGTTATAATTAGAATGTGAGTATTGGAATGGACCATTCAAAAACACCTATTTCCCTCCATTCTCATCCAAGACACAAAAATCCATTCAAATAGTTGATGTGACTGATGAACCATTTGAATAGAAAAACTAAATTGTTGAAACAAACACTCATTCCAAAAGACCATTTGAATGGAAAATTTAGAATTGTTGAAACAAACACCCATTCAAATGGATTTTTCATTCCAATGGAATGGAATGGGCGAAACAAACGGCCCCGATATTATCCCTATCTTAATCATTTTCTTTTTTTCTGCTTCCCCCCNATTTCTTTTTCTTTTCTTCTTTGAGTAGATGTTGTCACCAAGAAGTACAAGAAAGCAAAATCAAATTTGGAAAATTTAAGAAAGCTGGGAACAACACCTTTACATGATGTGAATGCAACTCTGATGAAGATTTATTCTGTATTCAGTATGCGAAAATTCGATCGAATTATTTTTAACTTCCCTCATGCAGGTTTTTGTGGGAAGGAAGATGACATCCGTGTAATTCAGTAAGTTGTTTGATTAAAATTTCTTATGTGGCGTAGTCGATCTTAACTTTGTTAATTATGCTGGTGATAGTTTCTGTTATAAAGTGCAATGGCTTGTTTCCAATTCTTTAAGCCATTTGCTTTTATTCAACAGTCATTGCATGCATTTGTTGTACCAGATGATTAAACTACTATAAGTTATCAATACAAATCTGTATTATGCTTGCACAGGGGAAGTAGTCGACTTGCGTTTAAACTTGAATGTCAATATGTGATGGATTTCCTGTACTGGTGTATTTATCGTATCATCTTATTCATGTTTAATGGCAACAATGAAAACTTCTGTTGTATTTATTTCCCTATTTGTGCAATGGCAATGACAGCAAGCATAGGAGTCTTGTTCATGGATTCTTTTGGAATGCAAGGAGTATGCTTCGACCAGATGGTGAAATTCATGTAAATCACAAAACCACACCCCCATTTTGCCTATGGAACATAGAGGAACTGGCAACCTGGAACTCTTTGGTCCTGATCAAGTGTGTGGATTTTAACATCAGAGACTACCCAGGTTATAACAATAAAAGAGGAGATGGTGCCAGATGTGATCAACCTTTCCCTTTAGGTAAGTGCAGTACCTTTAAATTTCGACTCTCTAACTCATCCAACAATATTCGTGGAGCAACTTCACGTTTTGGTCCAATGCTTAGAAGATTCAAAAAGTTGCCGGTACAGAATCCATCTACTTCTCTTGAATTTGGTACGACTCAAATGGCCCCTGTTACAATGTTTACTCACAACTCTAACCAACCACTTCAGAAATTAACTCATCCTCCCGGTCATAATAGAGAATCAAATCTTGATTTTGATTGTGTGGTATTTCCACTAGAAACAAGTGTCAGTAGGAGGGAGGTTTATCTAGAGACTTTCCCCCAGCAGTTTGGATATAAGGAAGAAATTCTAGGAAGAACTCATCATGGTATGGTCTCTCCTGCTAATGAAATTAGACCTGGAAGACCATGGAACCATGACATGCGTATTTTGCCTGAATCCAGTCGAAGAACTTGTTATGATGTGGGCTCTCCTGTCAATGACATGAGATTTAGTTTCAACAGAGAAACAACTAACATGCTTCCTGGAAGAACCTCAAACCATGACTCGCAGATGTTGCCTCAATCCGGTCCAAGATCTTATTATGAGGTGAGGCCCCCTGCCATCAATGAATTGAGATATGGTTTCAACAGAGACATGACAACTAGACAAACCTTGAACCATGACATGCATATGTTGCATGAATTTGATCAAAGAACTTGTAATGAAGAAGGATTTTCTGTAAATGAATTAAGATACAGGACGGCAATGTATCCTGGAAGAACCTTGGACCATGAAAAGCATATGTTGCTTGAATTCGATCAAAGAACTCGTCTTGACGCGAGCTTCCCTGTCAATGAACTGAGATTCGATATCAACAGAGACAGTTCGGCAATGCTTCCTGGAAGAATCTTGTACCACGACATGCATAAGTTGCCTGGACGTGATCGTAGTGAGATTCAAAGGTTAGTACGGGAATATGGGAACTGAAGAAGGAAAGAAACCTTAAGGGTCTTAAAACGTTTTGTATGTATCATTGTTAAATACCATGATGTTTTATGACTCTTTTTCTATGAGGTTGTTTTGTGAATGCATGGTGAATGGTACAGGATTTATGAATTATGGTTGGTAGGAGCTTACTTATTTTGTCAGTGAGAGGTGCATGGTTGACTTCTTCTATCTAGATTAGAAGCTTTGTAATGCCCTGATGGTAGATTGTCAGAAGCTAAAATATACGAATTTGGCAATTTAGAAAAGAAAGTTTGATTTTGAGAAGGTAACTGTGAATTTATCAATTGACCCTCTGCTTATATACACGGACTTGTTTGAAACCAAAAATCTTTGTGCAATTATCTAGCTATTTACTACAACTCTCTTTCTCCTTTCTTTTCTTTTTTTTTTTAATGGACTTATTTATTTGGTTTGGCCACTTCTCAGAGAAATCTTTCTTTGGAATTTTTTCTGTGGTTTTCCTTAAATCTTTCTTGCACACTTATAAATGAAGTTTGGCTTTTATTCCAAATATATAAAAATAAAAATAAAAAATAAAATAAAAAACAAACTTCTATGAAGTAAGGGTATTGCAATTTGAGGGCCGCTTTGGTAGCAGTCGTGTCAATCTCAACTCTCCATTCAGACGCAATTTTGTTGTTAGCAACTCTCTCGCAATTTAAGTGTTACAATATTTCGATTTAGGCAAAATAGAAAGTATAATAATTTGTATGCAATTGTGAATGAATAATAGTGCCAGGGTAAAGTGTAATAATTTGTATGCGATTGTGAATGAATAATAGTGCCATGGTAAATATGTCCGCCTGCTCAATCCACCCAAAAAGAAGAAAGAAAAAAATGCATCCTTTGTGAAGGAAATGTAACTCTTTTTATCTTTTTCCTCAAAGTTATCTGTATAAAGTAGGATGCATACTATTGATGGAACCAAAAAGAGTTACAAATCGTAATCAAATGGCAAGGAGAAAATCTTAAAATGAATAAGAAAGAAAAATATTAAAATGAGTACAATATGCGAAAATTAAAGGGCTGACAATGAGCAAAATTTTCCCTTTCCCAATTTGGGCATACTTTTATTTTTCCTCCCTAATCTGAAAAACTGTGCAAACTAGTTCTCGAATTTTTTGTATGGCTCAGGTCAGGACTCAGGATTACCATACGAGACAAGTACGTAAGGCAATAATGTCCAAGTGAATTGATTACTGAAATCCCCAATTTTATGGCTGCCGACCCAAAAATCCGGAGTTGGTAGGACCATGGTCTTTTACTGTTTTACATATGTAAAGCTCAGATAGGATTAAGAGAAGTGTCACCAGTTGAACATTCATCATTTACTCTCCCAAGTTTCTTTTTTGTTTTTTTTTTCGTCTCTCTTCAAATTTACTATCATCTATATTATTCACCAATGTTTTTAACATTTCCCTTCAAAAAGAAATTGCACCTTATTTCCCTTATCTCATATTTGGTACACTATATTGTATTACTTCTAATCATTAATGTTGTGTGGTTTTTTGACCACCACAAATAGTTGACCTGCCTAATCCCAAAAAAGGCAACTAGCTAATTGAAGAGGAAATAATTACCCATTATTGTGTAGTCACCCAATCTCAATATTATATTGTATTTTATTATGTAGTTTCCGATTCACAAAACTGGGAAACCTGAAGCCACCCTCACCTATATAAAGGGGGCTCAGTCTCATAATTTATCATCTCACAATATCACACAATATCTGATAGTCATCTGACAATCACTTCACTATACACATTCTTCACAAAACACTTCATTACGTTCTGTAATTCTCTCTTTGCTCTCACTTGGAGGCTTAGAGAAACTCTTGTAATTCTCTAGAAAATAGTGAAGAACAGTGGACGTAGGCTCATCTTTTTTGGGGCTGAACCACTATAAAATTTGTGTTTCCTTATTTACTTTGCTTTATTAATCATTTTCACACACAAGCCACATCTCGCAATTTTCTATATTCATTGTTGACAAAACCTCCGTCAACAATTAAGATGTTTAATTTTTGGTTTGTGCAAAATTATATTTCTATATTAAGAAGTTCCAAAAATTTGTATCTTGTGATCATAAAATAACCAATTTTTTCTTTAATTAGTTAATAAATTAGAATTGAGATTAACATATCATTGTTGTAAAATACTTAAATTCAATTGAAAATGCCCTAAAATAATAGAATCAATAATCAAATTTAGCTCAAGGATATAAATATTTGAAAACTGTTAATATGAAGGTATAACTTTGCGCAAGAGAAAAAATATTACAAAAAGGCCATAGTTCACTTTTTTGTTTTTCTTTTTTTGTTCCTTTTTTTCTTTTTTCTTTTTTTTTTTTTTTTGCAGTTATCCCTTTATATTTTATTAATATACTATGTTAAGGGATGACTACGGTAGGGGCGTCCCTACGTAGGGTCATGCTTTAATTATCGTTGGATGGGAATCTATGGGGAATAACGGAAATCTGTGGAGAATCTATTTATATACAAATTCCCATCCAACGGTGAATAGACAGGACCCTACGTAGGGGCGCCCTTAATGTAGACGCGCCCACTCTGTTAACTTATACTAATTTAGACTTATTTAGTGAGTAACCAACGGGGATGGATACGGTAGGGGCGTCCCTACGTAGGGTCATGCCTTAATTATCGTTGGATGGGAATCTGTGGGGAATAACGGGAATCTGTGGAGAATCTATTTATATACAGATTCCCATCCAACGGTGAATAGACAGGGCCCTACGTAGGGGCGCCCCTACTGTAGACGCGCCCGTAACCATATTGGATTGTTTTTAACTATTAATTTTTTGTAATAAAATTCAATTGAATTTCTCACTATACTTTATCTCTCATTGTTATTTCCTTTCTCTCTCTTGAATTTCTTTATCTTGATTTACTCTCATTATTTTGCGCTTTGACTTTTTCTCGTATCAATCTCTCTCCACGTTTTGATCCTTGATTTTCTTTATGCGTGCTTTTGTCATGAACTCCTTTAATTCTTTTTATTTCCTTCCTTCTAAAAAAAAAAATCTTTGTTTTTTCATTTTGCCACTTGACTCTTACTTTATCTCCTCATGTTCTATTTTATAAAGAATATATGAATATTGCTAAAACTGATTTATAGTTGTTTGTGGCAAAGCTCTTTTCATGATTTTCAAGATATTGCAAAATAGTTTAAAAATAAAGAGATACAAAATTTGAGAGATGGAATAACTGAGGAGAGAGAAATTTAAGACAAAACAATTAGAGAAGAGATAGGCCCATTTAGAATTGCTTCTAGATTCTGTTTTTAGCTTTTAAAAGTGGTTAGAGGAAAAAAAAAAAAAGTGAAGGTATTTGGTAAGTTACTGCTTTTTGTGAACCACTATTTTAAGCAGAATTTGAGAAGCAAAATAAGGGTTGCTTTTCAAAACTGATTCAGCTATCATAATACGAATTATCTAAAATAACATTTTACAGCTCACATAATCTATAATTTACTAAACATTAGACGCTGCTTCTAAATAACAAAACAGTTTTATAAATTCAATTTACTAAATACCTAGGATTCTCATAACTACTTTTTGTTCACAATACAACTATAGTAAGACTACAACACAGTTGTAACACAACACAATAATACCAAACTGGCCTATAAAGTGATAAGAGAGAAAGTGAAGAGATATATTAAAAGGAAGATAGAGAAAGTAACAAGATACAGATAGCATGGAAAGAGAAAGCGAGTAAGAGTGAGGAGAGAAAAAGTGATAATAAAAAAAAGTGAAATCATTGAAATATCATAATATCGCTTAAATCAATGACTCTTGGATTGAAAAAATACAATAAAATCATGGACATTTTAATACAACTCTTTTTTATATTAGATAATATTTTCCGTATATTATTAAAATAGGATATTTTATGAAATTATGCAATACAAATACTAACAAACGTATTGTGTTTTAACTTACAATTCGAAATCCTTATACGGTTGTGCTCTTAAAAAAAAATAAAAATAAAAAAATAACGTTCGCAATTATGAACTACGTATCCTTTTGAAAGTAACTTTTAGTAAAGTTAAGTTCTTACCTTTCAAGACTTTTTGCAAAGCATTCTTTTTGAATTATCGAGCATTGTGTCAAGTATTGTCTAGCTTGATCGAGTTATTATACTTAAAAGGGATAATATCACTTTTAAATATTGTATTTTGACACTTTGTTCAAATTATACTTTATGTTTTGGTTATTATCAACACTGACCCTTAGATTTGAAATCTTTTACAAATTTATACATTGACACCAATTTAGAGTAGTTAATTTACTAAGATGCCGTTTAACAAATTAAAAATAAACCATATAAAAACTTATCCAAGAATAAATTTATTAAATCATCTTGGTAAATTAACTGCTCTAAATTAGTGTGAGGGTATAAATTTATAACAAATATTAAATTTAAGGGTCAATATTGATAATAACTAAAATACAATATACAAATCGAACAAAATGTCAAAATACAAGGTATAAAAGTGATATTATCCCTATTTAAAAAGATTACTTTACAAAGAGTACATAAAAGTTAGATATTTCTCTAAAAATACTCTTCCAAAAAGACCAAAAAGACCCCTTTGACGTACCATTTCTACATGAACCACTGTGTGTCGTTTTCACATGTAGAAAAACAGGGTTAAGTAGACAATTACTATTTTTTTCAAATGTTTAACTAAATTTATCACCACTATTAAATTCTACTATTTTTGGGAGGGAATTAGTCAAGAATCTGTCAAAAATTCATCAAGAATCCATCAAGAATCTATCAAGATTACCACTGACGTCAAGCATCTGTTAAGAATCCATCAAAATTAGAATACGTTAAGAATTCATCAAGAACCCATCAAGATCGCCGCTAATATCAAGAATCCATTAAGATCGTCAAGAATTCGTCAAAAATTCATCAAGAATTCATCAAGATTGCTGCTAATGTCAAGAATCCGTCAAGATCGTCAAGAATTCGTCAAGAATTCATCATGAATTCATTTTAAAAAAGTGGTATGGTAGTAGATTTAATTAATGAGGAAAAAAAAGTGGTATACAACTAATTTATTCAGAAAGACAACATTAATTGAATTGCTATAAACTACGTGTCTTTTAATCAGAACCCAAAAAATGAAATAAAATTAAATAAAAACCCTGCATATTCCGTTGAGTTGTACAGAATTGTTTAGGGGCTTACAAAAATATGACTAAATTTTGGGCCCAAGTAAATATTCATTTGTCAAATGTTATAGCAAAATGTCCGGTATATATGTTTATATATTAAGTGTAAAATTTTATATACCAAGTACAAAAAATTATATACCCAGTACATTTCAGTACAGTAACTGAAATTGGTAGATAAACATATCTACCAAGTATAAAAATATATACATCTGGATATTTAGCTATAAAATTTAAAAAATGGACATCTACTTAATCAAATTTAAAATATTGGTCTTCCACCTAAATTCCTTAATTGTTTATAATTGGGTTTGTCAAAATAAAATTGGGCCCTCCAAAGCCCAAATAAATTTGAACTGCACTCCATTGCCGTGCAGGTCCTCTTACTGGCCCATTTGAGGTTCATCAATAAACTGCCGTCCAGCTTCGTACTCTTTTTTCTTCAGGGGAAAAAAAAAGAAAAAAACAAACGAAAACAAAAAGAACAATTCTAATAATAATAGAAAAGCTAATAGTCAAATACTACATTCATTGGAATTTCTCGAAACAAAAAATAAAAGTAAGAACATGTTAATAAAAGAAATATTGAGGAACAACTAGGAAGATCCACTCTTTGGAAACAAAAGGAATCGTAGGAACTAAATCCTCCAATAGGGAGGATAACATCTGGTGGCCACTTGAGCAATGGACGGTGCTCCATTAACGGATTTGACCATATTACTTTGACTTTTAAAACTAGCAAACCGTTTTCCTTATCCCTTTCTACTCTTTTGTACGTCATTGTTTTTATTCTTGACCAGTTGATACATGTCGTCACCTGCTCACTACTCTGCTTAATTAAGCTGGCCAATCACTAATCTCCATTTTGCTTATAATTTTCTTTTGTTTTCTCTCTACCACTTTCCATGATTTAAGGAATAAAAAGGTATAGGTATTAATTGGACGAGCCATGCATGTTACCACTGATTTTTATAACCGGTCAAATAAATTTTGTATTTTGAATCTTTGTGCTATAAATATATGGCCGTTACTATTTGAATTTGTTTGTCAATACTATAAAAACCCCTTGAGGCTTTAGGCGACAGCTTAAACTGTTGTGGAAAGGGCACCTAGAATTGGCTAGTCATCTAAGACATCCGTTACACATTGTGTTCACTTAAAATAAAGTTGTGATAATTAATACATGACACATTGTTTCACATGTATTCATCTATTTCAGCATATATGTATATAGACATATATATCTATAGTTACACATCCTTAATTTTTTTAATCTGTATCTATATTTAAGGTTTGAATAAAGCCACAAATAAAGTCGTCACCAAACATTTAAGTATGTACGTACATATTTAATGTTTTTATATTAGTGTCTATATTTAAGGTTTGGTAAACAGAAACCAGAATTTGGAAAAAGGTGATGGACAGTTGGGGAGCGATCACACTGCAATTTCCTCGATGGTTCGACTCGTGGGGCTCTGAAAGCAACCAAACCGTCCAAATCACTAACTAATTATCCTTTTAGTTTATTATCAGCAAAATTTGAAACAGATAAATCTTAGCGACTTCTCATGCATTTTCTAGACTAAGGCAGAACCTCTCTGCTAGTCAATCAGAATGGTGGTTAATATTACGTTACATGGACAAGCATAAATATTAACTGCCAATCCTCTTTGTGGGGTCGAAGGCCCATTTAGATACCTTATCCACAATATACTATTATATTAATCTCTTACCACTAACCTTAGGCAAGTTATTTCTACGTTTTTTGTATACAAGTATAAGATTATTTTAAATGTTAGTTGGATGAGATTTAGGTGAGAAAAGATTGAAGATTTTCTGATCAAGTTCAGAGATATAGTTAAGAGTCATAAAATGGAAGTTATTTTGATCTATAGTTTTATTTTCTAACTTGAAAGTTACTTACTACATTATTTATTATTACAACATAAAATTAGTATAAAATAATGATAAGGTTTTTCTTCCATTTCACGCTAGCCTTTCCAGTCTGCCTTTTTCGCTTAAGCACTAAGCTTATATAAATATAAATATATATATATATATTAATAGATATATGCGCATTTTCTTTACAAGTTAATTGGTTTAGGATTAGATAACAAGCACCGACTATATATCTCTTTCTGCCTCTCCTTGCTTTGATATATAGACAGTCATATTGCGATCTTTTTCCCCCTCCAAGCGCGGATGAATATAACTACTACATAACTTTATATGTACATATATATATATTTTGGATACAATTGTACAAATTAATATCGGTTTCATGCAATTACCATTCACTTTCTTGACCTGTAATCACTAATAAGTAAACGAAAGTCATAGTCGTTTCTCTCCTTTACTGGACCGACCATTTGTCTCCCACTTCTCTACAAATTAAAGGTATACATGTATGATGTATGTATATATATATATATAGACTAATAAACAGATGAAAGCAATAACGGCTCTATCAGTTGAAGTATTGTACCATTTGGAGCTTAAATTCGAAATCAACATGTACCGTTTTGGTCCACAAGAAGAAACTATTACTGTTTGAAAATGACCAAAACTGTATAATATTTTCACTTTGGAATTTGGTTGTCAAAGGCAGCAGGTTAGCTCTCTCTTTTCTCAGAACTTGACAAGTAATTACTTATGTATGACATATCTAGAACATGCTCCAAGTTAGCGACCTTTTTGCTAGATTTTCGGGAATTAATGATATTTTTAATTAAAAAGTTACGGTTGATCTCAACTGCTGATTATTATTAATTAAGATATATATTAATTCTTTATTTATTTTATTGATAATATCTCAGGTACTACAAACCATATATAATATTGTACAAGACTATACGTGTGTACACATGCAATGGTGTCTATTTTCAAGTCAATATTATTCTCAGTTGACTTAAATGGTTTTGAGCTACAAGATATAAAAGACCACGATATATAATTTTGTAAATTTCTAAATTCCTAAACTAATAACGTAGCTTGTTGAAACAAGTATACAGTCAAACGTTTTGGTTAATATTGTATCTTTTCTTCGCTAATTTGATCTTTTTTATTACTAATATATAATCTCAGGATCACGATGTATATATATGGATGATGTATATCATGTATTACGTGGTGGTGGTGCGAGTATAAATTAGACAATTTTGCTGAATTACATTTCCATTAGCCTGATAATGAAAATAATTTATTAATAACGACTTATACAGATTATCTTGAATTAGACTGCAACATAATAACTATGTCACGTGTGTTCTTGCAAGAAACATACGATTATGTTCGCAAATATCACCAAATTAGTTAATAGGCAATAAAGAATTGAGACTTGATCTATATACACACACATAAAAATATTATTCCATTCTTTCTTTTCAACCTACTCTGCACTCCATTCTCATTGCTACAAAGCAAAGTCTATTTCCTCTTTCTGTTTGGGTGAAAAATTTCCTCTTTCTACCTCCTTTTTAGTTTTTGTTTGCTATATTTCAAGTGGGAAAAATTCCGCTATAATTAGAAAGAATTAAACGAACTCGCAAGTGGCAATTGAAAAGGACTAAAAAAGAAAAACCAGTGTGAATGGTTAATTTGTCAATTTTTACAAGCATGTGAAGAAGCATTATTTAGAGAAAATATCAAAATTTGGAACCATATAAGGCCTCTCATTATCGTGGGTTTTCGCCCCCACTTTACATTACTTTCCGCTTCCTTAAAAGAAAAAAAAAGAAAGTCTATGTCATTAAAAAAAAATAAAAGAAAGGGATCGAAAGTTTATAAATCATAGATGTTTCAAAAGGGACAAAATAAATTCATTAAAAAAAAGGGGCAAAATAAAAAGGTTCTTATTACCAAAACTCTCTGAACTCAAAATAATTCAATAAAATTAACCCTGAATTCAAGAGCAAAATCTCCTGAACTCGGAACAATTTAGTAAAATTAACTTTGAACTCAATTTTTTAGGGAAAAACTCCCTAAAGTCCCCTAATATTAGTTTTGTTAGGAAAAAAGAAATGTTTATATTAGTTTTTTTTATTGTTAAGTCCTTATTCTCTTATTTATGGCTTTGAGGTTTCACGTTAATCCCTTTTAATCCTTTCTATCCAAAACTGTTGTCATTTAGCACTTGCCCAAAAAGTACTTATCTCAGCAGGGATAAAATTAGAAACAAAGAAAAATTATTATTTAAAAAAATAAAAAAAATAGTTGAGGTTATCGTTTTCGTTCAAAACGGAGGTAAGAAATTAGAAAATTTTATTGGGTTTCTAATATGGATCTACATTGGTCCAAGTATCCATATATCTAGAAGAGAGGTATACATCTCTTCTTTTTTTTTTATTTAAATCAGGATTTATAGAACTATTTTTCATGTTGTTTTTCTTTTAGTTATGGTTCTTTCAAATTATTTTTCAAAAAAATCTCATGCTCATTTAAAAGTCCTTATAAAGGTGATTAAAAAAAAAACGCCTATATAGGTGCTAACCAAAAAAAAATACTACAGGATATGTATTTTATTTTGCCTAATTTATATGTTCTTTTTTTGGTCACATGTCCTCTATAAATTGGGCAAAACAAAATGCATATTTCTCTTCTGGATATATGAATACTTGGACCAAAGTAGAATCCATATTAGAACCCAATAAAATTTTCCAATTTCTTACCTCTATCTTGAACGAAAATGATAACTCCGACTCTTTTTTATTTTTTTAAATAATAATTTCCCCTTATTTTCAATTTTATCCCTGCAGAGATGAGCACCTTTTGAGCAAATGTTAATTGACAACAGTTTTGAATAGAAAATATTAAAAGGGATTAACGTGAAATAAAAATATAATAATGAGGACCTTAAAAGACACAAATAAGAAAATAACGACTTAACAGTAAAAAAAAAACCTAACATAAACATTTTTTTCCCTAACAAATCTAATATTAGGGGATTTCGAGGGATTTTGTTATAATATTAGAGGATTTCAGGGGGTTTTGCTCTAAAAAATTGAGTTCAAGGTTATTTTTACTAAATTATTCTGAGTTCAGGCGATTTTGCTCTGAAGTTGAGTTTAGGATTAATTAAACTGAATTGTTCCGAGTTCAGATGATTTTGGTAATAAAAAGCCGAATAAAAATAAGAAATATGCCAAATTGAGCAGATATGGTCCGTGGTCGGCTAGCTAGAGGCGCACCAGCGCGAACGTGCTAGGCCCGAGTCTTTCCGGACCCATTGGGCCAGCGCTTCAGGATCTTGGTACAACCTGCGTGAGTAACGGTCACTTATATAACCGTTGAAGTTGGCAATTTTCTCAATACTCAATTACTTTCCTATTACTCATCATCATAACAAACATTTCAAATGGTTCCAACTTTAGACAGCTAAACTAAACAGCGATGGGAACAGATCCTTCATTGCCCGAAGTATATATTTCTATGTATGCATATATAAAGCTTAAAAAAAAAAAAAAGGCAGCCCTCTTTACATCTTCTGGAAATGTTTGGGATTCTATTTTAAGAAAAGTTCTTTTTTTTTAAAAAAAAAAAAAAGCAAAAAACAAAAAGAGTAGTGCCGAATCATGACATAAAATATCAAACTTAGGTTTGAATCCCAGAATGATTATTTGTTTTGATCAAGGCCCTTGGCTGTCAATGTGCATCAAGTCAAACTCTATAGGTTGGCTAACTGTTGAAGGCATAAGGTCAGAACCCTTTTTGCTTCACTGGTGATCCCATAGATCATCGTGAATCGATGTAATTCTAGCGGTAAAAACTATGTGAAGGCATGCTACTGATCACTATTTCCTTTTTCCTTAAAAAGAATAATGGTTAATGTTTTATTCAAATTATAATAACAGATTAATTGTTATTTTATAATTTGTAAACTAGTATAAGTTAAGGATAAACAAATATATAACATACGCTCCTTTAAAAAAAGACAAAACAAAACAAATATGCCGGTTTTGAAGAAGAAAAGAAGGTGGTAAGTTTTTCAAGTCAAAGTATATCTATATTTTAAATGGTTCAGACTTCAGATTAATGAACTTTAACTTAATTGGCTACTTACATGAGGATTTATCTTCACCGAGAACATGTTTGGAAATCATACAAAACGCGCAACAAAAAATATTGTCGTACCAAAAGCAAATTAGATGGTGCCAAAAAAACTTGTTAAACAAGTATGTAGTAGAAACCTTTCAATTACAAGAATAGAATATGGAAATTTCACTACTCTACTTTTATTGTCACTTGTAAAAAAAAAAAAAAAGAAAAGGCTTTTATTTATTTTTAAATATCTTTTTATATATTTTTTAAAAAAAGTTTTAAAACTTCAAATCATATTTAAGGGGCTCCACGCTTATCTTTTTAATAACTATAATTTTTTCACTTTATCTTTAATAACTAATTTTAATATGTGGGCCACAACCCCATGAGGGGATATACTTCGAAATCTTAAAAAAGCACCACGGTAGCTGGACACCATGGCCACCCATCTCAGCCAGTCGTTCACAAACCTCAAAATCCAACGGCTCTGATTCCATCAAAAAACCGCGTATCCACACTCGTATCTATTACTCCATGCCTATATAATCTCCATTCCAGTAAACTCACTTCCTCAACTCCCAACTTCAAAGACACAATAATAGAATAAGTAAAAATAACAATAATAATAAAACAAAAATGGAGTGGATGGTTTCGGTGAAAGCTCTAGTGATTTCCATGAGTGTTGTGCTAATGGGTTTGGCCATGAAGGTCTCTGTTCCATTATCATCGGAGTCCTTGGGGTCTCACGTGCCAGTCATGTGGAGCTCCTTCCTCACGTGGCTCAGGCCTCCTTACCTCTACATCATCATCAACGTCATCATCATCACCATTGTCGCCTCGTCTAGGTTCCATCATCATCATCATCACGACGACCGGGCCGAGGATTATCATGAACCGGCTCCGACTACCACGAACGTTTCGGATCCGGGTCATGAGAGTACCGGCTGTTACGATCAGGAGATGAAGATAGTTTCACGTGAGTTTGGTGAGTCGGATCAGGTACGGTCGGTTGTACTGTACGAGCATAGAGACGAGGAGGAGGAGGAAGAAGAAGAGGCTGAGGTCGTGGAGGCTTATCATGCTGATGATGAGGCGGCAGTAATTGATAAGTTTGAAATTCCTGATGAAGCTGTAGCTGATCATGAAGTCTTGCTCTCGAGGTTATCTCCGCGCGTGGAGACACCTCCCCGGAGAATTGACTACTCGCCGGATAAACCTCTCTTCTCTGCCAGATTCGGTCAACGGAAACCAGTTAAACCAATTCCTG
This sequence comes from Trema orientale, assembly GCA_002914845.1. Classification (NCBI taxonomy): domain Eukaryota; kingdom Viridiplantae; phylum Streptophyta; class Magnoliopsida; order Rosales; family Cannabaceae; genus Trema; species Trema orientale. The sequence continues at coordinate 3,974,167 of JXTC01000002.1, forward strand.
AAGGTATTATACATCTTTTTTTTAAATTTTTATTATTATCATTATTTTTTATTTTTAAGTTGAGTTTTGCCGCTAGTTCGCTCTAGAGAGTTGTATGTTTGAAATTTTTTAAACTTCTAACTTTAGTATTCGAAAGGGGAAAAAAAAAAAAAAAAGTTTATACTTTGTGATTGGCCAACGAATATAATTAGCGTGTTAATATTTTCTCTGAGTTTATTTCAAAATTTATAACATATTTTTTAATGCTATCATTTTTAGTTTCAGAAAATGAACGGTGTTAGCATTAAATCCTTTTTATTTTTCTTCGTGAAGCCAAAAAAGCTACATGTCGTATATTAGGTTCTTTTAACTATCAAACACAGCTATTTATGAGTTAATTCAATACAACGTGTTCTCAAAAAAAAAAAAAAAATCAATACAACGTGGGACCCGTTTTGTCCCACGGATGTAGGATATTTGCGTTTTTCTTCAAAGTAACAAAATAGAATTCATACATGGCGTTCGCTTCACGCACGATAATTACTAATTCTTTTCTTTTTCTAGAGAGTAGAAGACTTTGATTAGAAATTTCATTAGTCAACTCTCCTAATTGGGCTTAACTATAGTTAAAAGTTAAAAAAAATAATAATAAAAAATAAAAGTCATATAACAATTCACTTTTTGGGGGTTAATTGTTTGCAGGTGGAAGGTCGTCGTTGAAGGTATCGAAGCCAAAACGACACGAGACGCTGGAGAACACGTGGAAGGCGATAACGGAAGGCCGTTCCATGCCGTTAAGTAGGCACATGAAGAAGTGTGAGACTTGGGAAAATCACGGCCGTCGGTTTGATTACGTCGGTGACGATCAGATAGAACCGTTACCACCGCTGGTGATGATGAAGAAGTCGGAGACCTTCAAGGACCGAACCAATCAGCCGATGCCAGCTCATGATCAAGTGATGACGTACTCGTCGCCCGTGGCTAGTAGTAAGCTCCAGAAAGAGCCGTCATTGAGTCAGGATGAGTTGAACAAGCGAGTCGAAGCTTTCATACAGAAGTTTAACGAAGAAATGAGGCTGCAAAGGCAAGAGTCTTTGAATCAATATATGGAAATGATTAACCGTGGAAGCCACTAAAAATCATAGATATATGTTTATTGGATTAATTAATTTCTAGATTTTGGTGATTAATAGGTACTACCGAAATGCTTAATTCACATGTGCAAATATTTGATGAAGTTAGCTTCATTTTTTTTTTAAAAAAAAAAAAAGAAAAGAGAAAAGAAGTGGAGGTGACAATTATGATTTTAAGGTTTTGTTTTTTGTCAGATTCCATAATTAGATGGGTGGAGTGTATAATATAAACACCCCCAAAAGAAAAGGAACATGGAAAAAGAAAAAAAGAAGTGTCTATACAAACATAGTTATAAATTAAGGGTTTTTTTTTTTTTTTTTGTGTTTCCCTTTTGTATGTATGACTCTATTAATTATTATATTGTTATATATATAATTTTCTTCCTTTTGTATATGGTTCTATTCTAAGAGCATCCGTGCAATTCCACGAGCACTATATTATTTCATTATTATTTCTTTTTCAGTCAAATATAAAATGATTTTTACGTACAAAGCTTGGTTAATAAAATTAGATGACAAGGTTTTTTGTTTCTATATAATTGCTATAATCAATTAGACGCTTACGTACAAAGAAATAAAGGTCGTAATATGTTGTGAGTTTAAGATCTTAGATGGTGACCAACTCCAGGTAAAGCATAAGCGTTTGGTGTGGCGAATTTACAGTCACCTACTTGGCTATTTCCACCTAAAACTCTTGCATGCAGAGTTCTCTAACAAATCAAATATTGGCACATTAACGACCAACTTCTAAGTTGGTAAATCTGATTACATTTCATAGATATTGAAAAGACGATATATAACTAGATAAACCGAAAAGAAAAGACAAAAAAAGGAATAAAGACTTCTCTTCGACTTTTTCCGGCCTCAAGACTATAGTTAATGAAATTTCAAAAGTTAAGGTATATAAATTTGTTAAAAATATTTGCATATGTATCACGGATTACAATTAAACAAAGTTAGTACAACCATCAAAATTTCATACCACTAATTTTTTTCCAACTTCAAGCTAACATCTAATCAGGCCCTTCTTAGCCTTTTTATTCTCTCAAGGGCACCAAGACGGCTTTCATCATCCTTACCAGGATCATCTTCAGTATCTTTCCTCTTTTGGGCCAAATCTCCAAAAACCGCATCTGGAACATCTTTTTGCTTGATTTCGACCCCTTCATCGTCTTCTGAGTCGTTTTCTTCCGGCAGTTCAATGTCTTCGTGGTTCGCAGTAACTTTCAACCCTCCAGCGGACTGAGATTCTACTCCAGCACTCACGAATCCCACTTTCCTACTGCCATCCTTAGCTGTAGCATCATTTGTTGCAGGAGCTAACTGCCTCTCTAGAGCAGCCATTTCATCTTCGGGGACCCCGGCCTCTTTCAATTTGTCTTTTGCCTCATCAAGGTCCACGGTTTGATCTTTTTGCATTAGATACTCCGGCAGAATAAAGTGTGTCTGAAATTGTAATAAAGATAAGATCAATAAATATTTATAACTCCTCAGTCCGAACTTATCACTGAAAGATGTATGATAAAAGAAAAAAATGGTACGTCAAGGATTGTAGTGCCAAAACCATAAATCTCAAGGCATATATATGAGAAACATCTATCAAATTTAATGGCAATCATTAGTTTCTCTTGGAGCATATGAAATTATAACTATTGATTACCTGGCTATAGCCTGCAGAGACGCTTCGTTTAACACGAAGCATTTCTCGGAAGGTATCTTCATTCCCATGATTCACTTCAAAGTTATTCCATTCCTGCCAGAAATCCCCATCAGATCGTGGATCTGAAAACTGAGATGCAAATAAAAATATTCCACGAGCTCGATCGATTTCTCCCAAACTCTTCTCAAGCTCAGCATACTTCAGACACATTTTCTTCACATCTTTATCCGGAAGACCAGATTCTATTGCTTGCTCATATATCTCCCTAGTTTTTGGGACACCGAATTGATCAGCCGCACGACTAATATAGAGCTCATACATGCTGAATTTCTCATTGTTTGGTACAGCCTTAGTTGCTTGGTCGTAGACCTTCATAGCTCGCTTTGCCAGCCCGAAATCCTCCTCCAATTTTGCGTATTTGAGATATAATGGTTTCACTGCATCGGCCGGGGTCTGATAGACAACCAAAGTACTAGGGTCAGTATCATAACAAGTTATTAATTGGACAAATACAACATTACAGAGTTATCTAATCCAAAATATAAACTGAGATAGACTAACAAGCATGTATAATACATTATCATGTTGTTCGTGGTAATTTTTGATTTCTGAAATATGTGACTATTTGTTTATTACTCAAAAATTAAGACAGCATAAGTGAGCCTAAAAATTAGAAACATATAAGTATAGGTAGATATATATATATACAGTAGGTAGTTAAATTCATTAGATAGAGAAATATATATGTAAATAAAAGAGGACCAGTTAACTGATTTCTAAGATACTAAGGTGTAAATAACTAAGTTTAAAAGTACCAAAACTTTAAATAACAAAAAGCAAAGAGACTGAAATTTAAATATAGCTGAAAATATGGTTGCTGAAAATAAAGGGCTGAAGCATAAAATATACCAGTCAACTGGAATAAGCTTGTACTGAAAATAAAATACGATAATAGAAAATACTAAGAAATAGAAGATGCTGTCTTGATGCAAAAATTACCATGAATATGAGATTGGGGTCTTGAATGGCTCAACCCTTATAGAGTTCCTTGAATGAGATGCTAATGTGTGTGTGAAAGAAGAAATAGGTGATGATTTGTTGTTTGAAATATGGCTTGGTTACATGCTGACCAAACCTTGATCATGCATGTATATGAGCGTAAGTATATAAAACATGAAGCAGGAACCTTTAATGATCAAATTAAAGGTATTCACTTCATATTCATTGTGATGCAGAAAAGTGGAGATGAATGATCAGCCACTTTATAGATGTAGACTAATGTTTATCATGTATGAACTTGTACAAAACCTTATAAAATAGGATGTGGTACTTAGGTGGTGAACACAGGATAGGATATGAACGAAAAACAGAAGTTAAGAACTGGGATATATGATGAAAGAGCATAGATCGGCCACTGTTTATATAGAAATAGCAGCTGATCATACATGCAAAAACACTACAGACCACTTTCTGATGTGAGAATGAAGTAGAATTAGTGATCTTAGGTTAGAAACATGATCTAGGGTGATATGTAGAAGGTTTGGAGATGTTTTGTGTCTATCGGGTGGGCAAAAATGCAAGAAAACTTAGAGTTTCAGCTACTACAGTGACTAGAAACGTGAGTCAGCTGAATGAAAGAGAGAGAGAGAGTGATTGTATGTGGGTGTTTGTGTATGAAGGATCTTTTTGAACTGTTGTCCTCCTTTTTGTGTGAAAGGGCTGCTCCCATTTATAAGGAGCTGAAACTTGGAAGTCAAGAAGCTAGTGGGAGACAAGGCTGCCAAATGGCAAAAACAGCTTTTCTTTGTCTCCTAGGATCTACTTCCAGCCATGGTTTTAGTGAAAAATAATGATTAGATAACATGGGAGTGATAAGAATCAGTTTAGAACTTAATAAACTAACTTAGGGAGCAAGCCAAAAGCTGCCACCTCAGCCGTTTCACTCAAAACCAGCAAATGTAAACTGGAAACCACTTGGTTTAGGGGTTAATTGCTAAAGAGATAACATGTTACTTGGTTAGAAAGTTTCTGCATGCAACAGTAGCTGATTTTCCTTAGTTTAGTACATGTAACTCACGTTCTTATTCCCCTAAAAGGGTTTAGGGTATAGGGTAAGGATACCCTAGCTTAATTAGGAACCGTAACCCCTAAAATAACACTACCCTGCTTTTTCTCTCTGTTTTTGCCCTGTTTTCTGCTTTAATCATGTTCAATCCTTAATCTATCATTGATCAACACTTACCCCAAAACACATGTATAATATATATATATATATCTAATAAAAGCAGCAAGGTGAACAACAGTAAAGTGAGATTATTAAACCATATTATCACGTCATCGACCCTTACTGATGTAAAAGCTTCCATTATGTTGCAAAAGGCCAAGATAACTTCCATTAAAGGACAATAATATAAATGAAAAACTGTGCATACCATTTCAATTGCATGTTCAAATAGCTCTCTGCAACGCTCCAGTTTTGTTTCTCCATATCTATCTACAAATTTAGATAGATAAGTCACCCATATGTCTTTGACATGGGGATACTTAAAAATCTTGACCCCTCTTTCGTATACCTTGAATGCATCTTCAAAGTATTTATGTCCCTGAAACAGTGAAATTATAAATTGGTCAATCCATTGAAAGAAGCAAGTAAAAGTAGAACTTTCAAAAAATAACAGACAGAGACACGAAACATTTCACATACTTCTAGTAGAAATGCATAGTTAATTATAATTTGTGGTGTGGCAATTCTTAAATCCAGTATCCTCTCGTAAACTTCTCGAGTGGACTCCAAAGTACCAAGGCTCTCCTCCAAATCCACATAAAAAGTCCAAAGTCTTAAGGATTTATGCAGCTTCATCTGAACTGGTTCATTTCCATCAGCAGCCACTGCAATAGCAATAAAGGGCAAATTGTTAGTGACAGGATCAAAATAATTTACAACAGGCACTCGGTTCTATCTAAGCACAGGTTTTTACTTCCATCCAAGCACCAGAAAGACTATAGATAATGATTAACAAATGATGTATAAAAAAGAAGCTTTCCAATAAACAGGAGATAAAATCAAACATCAACGCTCTTCCTAATGCGAGAAACAGTACATAGAGCCCAGCTTCTCCTTACGAAGAATAATAAAACCCATTCAAATTTCAACTTTCCAGTGAAAAAGACTAGCTGCAAGGTCAGGAATATGAGATGAATATGCACTAAACCAGATCAAATAAACTGCAAAAGCTTAAAAATAAAAGCAAGGGAAACAAAGAATCCTCCAAGCAGGGGAATTGAAAGAAGTATCCAAGATCGAGCTTAGCGTAAAGTGAATTTCCAACTCATAACTGTTAACCAAGTTACATAAACTAATATATGAGTGTTAGCTAGCTAAATGATCTCTCTTTTGAAAAAATAAATAAAATAAAATAAAATAAAATAAATTCTCATACGTGCCTTAGTGACCGATTTAAAATACATACAACTTCAAATTGCTTCAGTACTTATTTGTTGGACAGTACATATAAAATCATCAAGTTCAAAATGCTATCTATAGAATTAGAAAAAATATTATAGTTTCAACTTAAAACTAACCACTGCAATGTGTGATTAATTTAACAATGGTCCACCTCAATAATAAAAAGTAAAACAGTAAGATATTATTTGAGACTAATTACATAAGTAGATGGAACTTCTCAAAAAAGTAGAAAGCATAACAAGTAATGAAAAGAAAGCAACAATAATCTGTTAAGAATGTTACCTCTTCGTCTAACCTCCACTGATGGCTCTGCTGTAGCACGTTTCATCAGCTCCAGTGCCCCTTTAAAATTCTTATGTCTCAATTCCATTTCCGCCCACTCACACCAAACACTAGCCAGATTATCCACAGCCTTGTAGTTCACCTGCACCGCTTTGTCAAAAATCACTCTTGCATTTGCAACATCTTTGTGGTTCTCATACAACTTAGCAAAAGCAATCCACAACGTATGAGGCTTCCCCACTGCTTTCATGGGATCAACTGTCCTCACTGCCTCAGTGTAAGTAAGGATCTGTTTTGTGGGATTACCCTCGAATAGCTTCACCCTCCGGTGCCACTGCTCCACGTTATGTGGATTTTGCCGTAAAAGAACACTGTTAGCTAATTCAGGTCTTCTATCCATGAGATGGTCTAATCTAGCTAACCTCAAATCCACATCCTTATCATCATGCAGCCAGAAGCCATTAAGCATCTTCTTCTCAAATTCAGCAACAGATAAATTTAAATCCAAACGAAGATCTTTATCCCCCTCAGCACCATTCTCTTCTACATCTCCTTCCTCTTCTTCATCGTCGCTCAAATCAATGTTCTCCATCTTATGAGCAAGCATACTCTCTTCGAATTGGGCATATGAATCGAAAATCACACTAAAATCTCTAACCGTAACCACAGTAGTCATACCCTCCTCAAATATATCCCTAGCCTTCTCATGTAAATTCCTCCTAATGTAATACTCGGCAAGTGAGGTCCAGAGCCGCCCCACCTCATCGGTAAACTTCCTAATTCCACCCCTTATTATTGCATCCACATTCAAACCTGAAACCTTCGTAGCATGCTTAGTGAGCAAATCACACAACTCCAACCACAGCCTATGTTTCGTCTTTCCCTTAATTGAATAAAACTGATCATCATTCAACACCGAAGCTAACCTCTCGGCTGACTCTTGCCAGAGACTAGAATTAATCAAGAATTCAATAAAATCTTCAATATGAGATGGGTCATACTTTAAGTACCTTCGATAAACACGGAGCGAAGTCTCAATGGGGACACCCTTTTGGCTGACGAACACGAGGTAGGGCTCCCAAATGCGGTCGTGCTGGGTCACGGGAAGCGCGCAGAGAGCCCTATCGAAGGTCCGGCGGGTCCGAGTGAGCAACTTCTGGTCCGTCAAAGTCTGGAGGTACATGATCCAGATTCTGGGCATCTTGTGCATAGTGACGAGAGCTCGCTCGAAGGTGTTGTTTAGGGTTTCGAACTGGGAGTGAGTAATGGGCAGGTTACGAACCAGCTCAAGTCGCTCGCGGAGATACGCGTGCCAAAGCTTGTAGCTTCCGGGGAGGGCCTTGAGGGCTCGCTCGTAGATGATGAAGCGCTTCTTGAATGGCGCTTCGGCACGAGCTATAAGGTATCGCCACCATAGCTTGAGGCTAAAGGGGTTTCGGAGAAGCTCTTCTTCGTAGAGAAGGTCATCTTGTGAAGGGTATAGCTCTTGAGAGATCGACATGAAGCCACAAAATTGTTGGGAAAAAAAAAATCCCCCCAAAAATCTCTGAAAAGAGAAAAAACCCTTAACCCTGGAAATCAACTTGGGGCAGCTGTTGAAGAAACCGATTGCCCTGAAACTGAAATTTTCTCGGGAAAGTGAAGAAAAACGAGAGAAACCGGGAATGGCGAAGGGAATTGGATTAGGGTATCTGAAAGCGAAAGAATAAGACCGTTGCAGGAAGGAAGAGGGAAGAGGAAGACTGAGTATGGCCAGTAAAGGCCACTGCTTGTTTGTTTCCCGACTGTGTTAGGAAGGATTAAACCCCAGAGAATGAAGAAGGGTACGATAGATGGTTAGATCCGGTAATGTCAAAAGGGCTGCTCCGGCCATTCGTCTTAGGCCTACGTGGGCCGGACCATGTATGTAATACAGGGAAAAATATAATAAGGCCCAGTCTAGGTCACTGGCCCACTAGGCCTTGTAGGCCCGGTTTTAATTGTGAAAATTACGCCTAATACCCGTTTTTTAAAATTTATTTCAAAAATACCCGTTTTTAATTTTTCTTTCAAAAATACCCGTTTCTATGGTCCACATTTCAAATACGAAATATCTATGGTCCATATTTACAACGTAAATTTTATCCATAAGGTACACATTTTGTGTATAAAATATGAACGATACACATTTTAAAATGTGTGCCAAGTTTTAGAATAATTTTTATTCATGAAATGTAGACCACAGTATACATTTAATGCATGAAATATATACCGTGGTATACATTTTATATGTAAAACAGTGATGGTCTACATTTCTCCAAAAAAAATATAAAAATGAGTATTTATAAAATAAAAATAAAAAATAAGTATTTATGAAAATATGATTTTAAAATGGGTATTTATGAACTTTTCCCGTTTTAATTAGAAAGGGAAATTGACATGGATGGTGGTATTTTGGGATAAAACGATTTTTAAGGTTTTTACTTTCATTGCTCTATCTTACGAGTTGACAAAAAACATTTGTGACAACAAACAAAGAGAGGAGAACGAATAAGAAGAGGGGAAAAAAATCTAATGAAAATTTATTTATAATCCGTGATATTTAAGCTTTTATACTTTTATAAACTCTATTTTTATTAGAAAAATTATCACTAAAATACCTTATGTTTTAAAGAAAGTGTTAAAAAAACCTTATATTTTTAGAAATTCAAAATAAGTACATTCTATTTAAGGAAAATTATCACTAAAATACCATCTATTTTAAAAAAGTATGAAAAAAAACCTTGTTTTATTAAAAATTCAAAATAAATATATTCTATTTGAATTATCATATCATTTGATATCTTTGACGGGTCAAAAGCTTCAAACAAATTAGTAAAATTAACATTTTACTCTATATTATATTATTTTAAATACACACCATACTTGAAAATAAAGAAAGAGAGAATGCATATGGTCTAAAACCTCTTAAAAAAAAAAGAAAAGAAAAACTATTTCCTTCATAGTTGCAGCACAAATCTATAGAAGAATAAAAATCTAAAATTTTCAGAAATTTCGAAAGTGACAAGCAAAAAAACTCTTCTCTTCATAGTTACAGTGCAAATCCAATAAAGAAAAAAATATATAAAAAATTTTTGAAAATTTCGAAAGTGACAAAAATTTCCAAAAATTTTATTTCTTTTTCTTTTTAGGATTTATGTTGCAACTATGAAGGGAATAATTCTTTTTTTTTTAAAAAGAGGTTTTAGACCATATATTCTCTCTACCTTCATTTTCAAGTATGGTGTGTACCTTAAGATAATATAATAAGGAATAAAATGTTAATTATACTAATTTTTTTGAAGTCTTTGACCAATCAAAGGTAGCAAATGATATGATAATTCAAATAAAATGTATTTATTTTAAATTTTTAATAATATAAGAGTTTTTTTAACACTTTTTTAAGATAGATAGTATTCTAGTGATAATTTCACTTAAACAGAAGATATATATTTTGAATTTCCAAAAATATAAGATTTTTTTCATACTTTTTTTTTCTGAACGGTGAGTATTTTAGTGATAATTCTTTCTTTCGATTATACTCCATTTGTATTCAAAAATTCTAAGAGTTAGTTTTTTCAAAAATAAAATAAAAATAAAAATAAAAATATATTTACGATTGAAGACATGTCACTAAATTGGATAGTGATTATTTTGGATGTTAATATTGTAATAAAACACGTGCAATTTTAACCATAAAAACACACTTTTTGACCTATTAGAAAAATAAACAAGTTAATTGCAACCAAAAACAAATCTTTCTTTTGATGCAAGAACTTAGAAAAATTACCAAGTCGAAAAAAAAAGACTTCAAATTCTCTTCCAAAAACGCAATATATATATTGCTTATTTCAAGTTTTATCCAATGTTTGCCTATAAAAAAAAAAAAAAATTCCTTCTCCATAAGAGAGGACTGTATTTGGCTGGAGAATGAGGGAATAAGTTAGGAAAATGGAGGGAAGCATTATGGGTGAGTTTTCTAATTCTAAAATTACTCGTAATAATAACTTTAGAAACCCATTTATTTCCAAAAAAAAAATCCTGAAAGGTCAAAAAATGATCCTAAAAAAATTATTTTAAAAAACACTACTAAAAAAATTATTGACTCCCAAAACACTACTATCGAGGTCAATTTTCTATAAGAGAGGAAACTGATGAAGTGCAAATAGCTTTGAACTAGGGAATTTGATAACAGTATTTTCGACTAAAATAACTTATCTAGAAGCGTTTTGAATAATCACAGATCATGTGATTATTGTAACTATTAAAAAAGTCATTTTTCAAAATACTCATAAAAATAATTTTGTAATGCCCAAATCCCGCATCGGGTATGCTCTGAGAAGATCATGGGTGTTTAAGTCATTCAAGCTAGCACTTTTGGGTAAAGCCCAGTGGAATTTAATATAATACCACTAGGCTTCACCCAAAATTACTAACTTGAAGGTACTTTTGGGCTCATAGACCATAACTTAAAATACTAAATGTAATATCACTGGGTCTCACCAAAAAGTATTAGCTTAAAATAACTTATCTAGAAGCGTTTTGAATAATCACAGATCATGTGATTATTGTAACTATTAAAAAAGTCATTTTTCAAAATACTCATAAAAATAATTTTGTAATGCCCAAATCCCGCATCGGGTATGCTCTGAGAAGATCATGGGTGTTTAAGTCATTCAAGCTAGCACTTTTGGGTAAAGCCCAGTGGAATTTAATATAATACCACTAGGCTTCACCCAAAATTACTAGCTTGAAGGTACTTTTGGGCTCATAGACCATAACTTAAAATACTAAATGTAATATCACTGGGTCTCACCAAAAAGTATTAGCTTGAAAGTACTTTTGGGCTCATAGACCATCACTTAAATACCCATGATCTTCCCAGAGCATACCTAATATGAGACCTGGGCATTACAAATTTTCTCTTGAAAATACTCTTAATATTCTATTGCCACCTCTCTTTTTTCTTCCCCTATCTATTTTCTACTGAGACGCCTCCTTAAAATTTAAAAATTAAATATCTTAATACACACCTCTCTAATATTTCTTATTCCAAAAATTGGACATTGACAAAAAAAGTCTAATAAAATTTATTTTCCCATCCTCTAGTTCTAGAATCTTCAATCATTTATCTTCTTCTTCTTGACAAAAACTTACTCTAAGATCTAAGCATTTTAATATATTGTTTTTAATCAAAAGAATCAATAGAATAATTTTGAGATTCAAATTATCAATCAAATTTCATTTTTTTTCTATTATTGTTCATTTATTTCTCCTAAAAAAAAATTAGGATTTTTGAGTAAAAAGTTAGGGCTCTTGAGTTATTTTTTATGAACTTTGAATTAAAGTAGGTAGTGAGGGAGAGAGACAGTCACTTATTCAAAATGATTAGAATTTAGAAGGTACAATATATTCATCTAAAATTTCAAACTCAATCTAACTAAAATGATGTTGAATTTTTTTTTTAAATTCTTTTTAATTTCAAGAATTATACATTCATCAAAAGTGTTCAAAGGGGTGTGTTAAGAACTAATATTATAATTAAGAACAAAGATTCTAATTGTTAATATTTATTTAGTCCATTAATGTCATTTCGTAGATGATTATTTTTGTCATAAATTAATTTTTATACAAGGGTTGGGAAGAGGGGGAAAAAAAAAAGAAAGGGAAATTGATATAAATAGTAGTAATGACTAAAATGACTTTTTTAAGAGTATTTTGAAAAATGATTTTTCTAGTAGTGTTTTAGCATTTTGTAATTATGTGTGATGGAAGGTTACACAATTTGTGACTATTGATTAGTCATAAAAAAGTCATAATTTTATAGTCACAAATTATGTAATCTCTTGTCATATAATTTATGATACTACTAGAAATGTCAATTTGAAAATGACTACTAAAAAAATATTTTTTTAAGTAATGATAGGGACATTAAAATCTTGCACCAAACACTCACACTAAATGATGTGGTATACATTTTAACCACTTTTTATTTTAGAGTGGGACCACACTGTTGAAAATTATAAGGCTGAAAGTGATGCCACATCACTGGTGTAATTTTCTGGTGTATAATTTTGGTGTCCCTATCATTACTCTATTTTTTAGGGCCATATAGAAATATGACCAAATTTTAAGCCCAATTTAAGTAAATGTCCATTTATCAAATGTTATAGCAAAATGTCCAGTATATATGTTTATATACCAAGTATAAAACTTTATATACCAAGTATAAAAAAATATATACATAGTATATTTTAGCACAGTAACTAAAATTGGTAGATATGTTTATCTATCAAGTGTAAAAATATATATACCTAAATATTTAGCTATAAAATTTAAAAAATGGACATTTACTTAATCAAATTTAAAATATTGGTCATCCACCTAAATTTCTCTATTTTTTTAAACCAAATTAGTACTAGCGAGATTCATTTCCAAAAACAAAAAGGCCCATTTCCAGTCAAACTAAGTTCAATTTATGGGCTTTAAATTCGGCCCATGGATATCAATATGGGCCAATCATCAAGTTGATCCCAGGGAGAGCTGTACATGAAGTGTAATGCAGCTTCAGGGCAGCATAGCATAGCAGAAATGCAGGGGCGTGTTTGTATTTTTGGGGTTTACTTTTTCCAACTGCTACACGTTGATGCCGTAAGCAGCAATAATAATTCACGCCAAACCACACGCAACCACTCTCTCTCTCTCTCTCTGATCATATCATCTTCTTCTCCCTCCGACACATACCGCAGAGCTCTTCATCCTTTCCAATCAACGCGTTTTCCTTCCCGTAAGTCTTTGCCCCCCCTCTCTCTCTCTCTCTCTCTCTCTCTCTTCTCTCATTTTATTATCAATTTATGTTAATATTTTTATTATTTTCTCATGCTCAATATTTTTAGGGCTTGATTTGTCTTTTTTTTTTTTTAAATTTTTTTTGGTTCTTGTTCGAAAATTGGAGTTTTGGGTTCTAAGCAAAAAAGAAATTGGAGTTTTGGGTTCGGTATGGATTTTTCAATTTACCCTTTACATTGCTTTGAATCTGCCTATTGTGTGAAAAGAGTCTTCATTTTTGGTCTGTTTGGTTGCTGAGAAAATGGAGGAAAAAGATTAGAATGATGGATGAGATGGATATTAGTTTTTGAGGGTCAAAGTGCAAATAATCAAAAAGCGTCATTTTCCCTTTCTACTGCCTTTTCCCATTGACCAAACGTACAACTTGGTGTTTTGATTGTTATCTTTTGAGTTTTCGATTCCCAAAATTGAAGTGACAACGATGCTTACCTTTTGAATCTTACAGATTTGTTTTTTTTTTTTTTTTTTGGGTTTTTCTTTATGGTTTATAGTAATGAATTAGAGATAGTTCTCACTTTGTTTTGATTTCTCTATATGTGATTGTTCTTCAGTGAAGAAGGTTTCTTTTTTTTTTTCTCTTTGCGCGTGACCCGTTTTCTTCTCCAATCTTCCGCACATTGGCCAACCCAAAGGCTTAAAACTCCTATTTCATTGTACCTCCGGAGTATAAATATAAAGATACATACAGTAAACATATAAGAATACCCAAATGGAGGTCAAGCTCTGGAACGACAAGCGCGAGAGAGAAATGTATGAGAACTTTGCTGAGCTATATGCCATTATTAAGGCTACTGAGAAGCTTGAGAAGGCCTACGTTCGAGACATCATCTCCTCAGCAGAGTACGAGGCTGAATGCCTGAAACTCATTGCCCACTTCAAGACTTTGAGTTCATCTCTCAAAGACACCATTCCGAGCATAGAGCGGTTTGCAGACACGTACAAAATGGACTGCCCAGCTGCTTTAAACCGCCTGGTGACATCTGGGGTGCCTGCCACGGTGGAGCACCGTGCTGCAGCCGCTGCCTCTGCGACTACATCGGCTGCTGCTGTGGCAGAGTGTACACAGAATTTTATCACGGCAATGGACTCGTTGAAGCTCAACATGGTTGCAGTTGATCAGGTGCACCCCTTGCTCTCTGACCTTTCGACATCGCTTAACAAGTTGAGCTTTTTGCCTCCGGATTTTGTCGGGAGGGTGAAGTTGAAGGAGTGGATTGCGAGGCTGTCGAAGATGGGAGCGGCAGATGAGTTGACGGAGCAGCAGGCTCGGCAGCTTCACTTCGATCTGGAGTCATCTTATAACTCATTTATGGCAGCTTTGCCTAATGCGGGCACTTGATTGGTTTTGTGTAAGTTTGTAAATAAGTGGGCATGATTTCAGATGATTCAATATGTAGTGCTTTTGTGCTAGTTATAGGGTACTTGGTTGAACCTCAGGTGATTCACTGTGATGGGTTACTAATTTTGTGGAACTTTTACATCTTAATATAGATGTCTATGCGCATTGTGGAAGATCTCATTTTGTTGCTTTGATATGTAGTACTTTGATTCTTGATGGCGTTTTTGTTTTTTTTGTCGTTTTTCTTTTCAGTGAAGTAGTTGGTTTTTAATTTCTTATCCTTTTAAAGGCAGCACTGGTTTAGTGAGTCCTCTGTATGTCATTTATTGCTGCAATACTAACTTCGATTTCAATCTAACACCAAAAGCTGAACTTTGCTACTCTTGTTTTGGGAAATGGGTTAAACCTCAGAGCACAATGACTTTTGCAGCGAATGAGGAAAAAGTTGTACGATTTCATAGGTTTCTTTCTTCGCATCATATCGATTATATTCTCTGATTGTATTCTCTTTGGCAAACAAAAGAATGGTTTTATCATTTATGCACATACCAATTCCGATGACTATCTTAAATGCTTGTTCTTTG
The DNA here is from genome assembly GCA_002914845.1 of Trema orientale. NCBI lineage: Eukaryota > Viridiplantae > Streptophyta > Magnoliopsida > Rosales > Cannabaceae > Trema > Trema orientale. Next base: position 3,989,477 of record JXTC01000002.1, read on the forward strand.
CATTGAGAAAGCACACATATGCATTCTTAAATCTAAATACAACGCTCTTCTTTTTGGCAATAAGGGGAAGTAACAAGGAATGCATTCCATGTTACCGGCGCAAGTTTTTTTCTGGTAACTCATCAATAATTGTTTGGCAGGAGGCAAAGACATGGGGGGAGGAACAAGTTAAGTAGGCTTATCAATTTTAGCGGTTGACAAATATTTTAATTTGAATCCTTTTGGAAGATATGACTGTCTTTTGCTGCCTCTCAATTTGCCTTGGTCAAATGCTGCTTTCGTTCGTTTTCTTTCCGTGGCTGAAGCTGAATTGCAGTCTTTTTATGTGAAGAGACCTAGAGACCTACATGTCCCAAACATACATTCATCCATTTACTTATACACTCTAAACGGCCGAATCGGCCTTCGGCCGGTGGGCTGGCCAGTTGCAATATTGGGCCTGGCCTGTTAGAAGTAGGGCTCGGACCGCCAGGCCTGCTAAAGAAACACTCTCACAGAAGTACAAATTTTGTCTTCAATAAAATAAGGGAAATTAGAGTGTGTTTGTCCGTTTTTATGCTTCATTTTAATTAAGAATAATGCTATGGAATAATGCTATGGGGCACTGGTGGTGCTCAGCACCACAATGATGTGTCAGTCTGTCACTGGCTAATCATAATTATAATTTAGATGGGGTCCATGTGTTACCTAATTTATTAATTAAATTATCCAGTGACAAACAGATATGTCATTGTGGTGCTGGGCACCACTGGTACCCTCATAGCATTGCTCATTCTGTTTTTCTTCCTTCTTTTATAGCTAAATTACTGAGTAAATATATTTTTGCACTTATTATATATGTTATATATTACTGAGTAAATATATTTTTGCACTTATTATATATGCTTATATAACAGTTTATTTAACGTACTTAGTATATTAGTTTTTATATAAACACATATTTATTTTTGCACTTATTATATATGCTTATATAACAGTTTATTTAACGTACTTAGTATATTAGTTTTTATATAAACACATTATATTTTATACTTGGTATATGCAGATATATTAGTCATTTCGTTACAAATTTTGATAACGGATGTTTACTTAAAATGAGTCTAATTGAAAATTCGGTTATTTTGCTATAAGACCATTTAACTTATTTAAACAGAGCATCCAAATACGAGGAAGTCCATTTTACTCGGAAAGAAAAACAATCAAATTCATTCATAACACCAGACGATTGAAGGTCATAATTCACGACCAATCAAGCAAAATTCCAATATGTACACTCGGTTAGAATGATTGAAATCAGAAGTGAAAAAGGTAATTTTCATTAGAGGATTCGGTATGGAATCACTAATACAAATAATATAGTAACTTTTTCTCCTGTTTTTATCACACCATTACAGTTACAGAGCAGCAAGTCCATCATCATGTACACGTAACTCCTACAAAAAGGAAAAAAAAAAGTTACTTACAGGTCGATTTCCTAAATCGAATTACACAGAACCCTTTTCTCTTCTCCCCCCCTCCTTTTTTTGGTTTAATTGAAAATAATCCCAAGTAAATACCCCTTTTATCCTTGTATTCCTACAACAAATGTGGCAAAAGAGAGGTCAAAAGCGGGAACAAGAGGAGAAAGACGAGTACAGCACCAAGACCAATCGCCATGCACGTCCACTTCCTGGAACTCTTCTGGTACTCCCTCGCCTCCTGGAGGTTATCGGTCCCGCGCCTCACAAACGAGCTCGCGTGCGCAACATGGCTCTCTATGTCGTTCAACTGGTGACCCTGCGACTCCACCAGCGCAGCCATGTCCAGGAATATCTGGTGAAGCTCCATCAAGTTCTTCTCGATCTCCTTCACCGCGTCGTGCCGCTCCTGAATCTCCGAGATCGTGTCCAGAATCTGGCCCCTGCCCTGCTCCTGAATCGCCTTCTGCAAGAAACTCTCGCTCTCTCCGCTGGAAATGAGGTTCTCTATGGTCTCCTCGCTCGCTCTCTCCCCTGTTATGGTGAAGTACCTTCGCTCTACCGTCTCCTTGTACTCCGACTGCATTCGGTTCCTCAGCCCCTGAAAATCGTCCATCAAGGTCTTCAACTTCTTCCCCAACCCGCTCACCACCGAGGTCCGGGTCCGGTCCGCCGACGACCCGGGTCCGGACCCGGGAAGGTTCCGGTGCGCCGCGTTGGAGCGCTCCAGAGCTTCTAGCTTTCCCTTAATGAGTTTGACCCGTTTCAGGACCTGTTCCACGTCGGTGTCCATCCGGGATCGGAGCTCCTTCATGGTTTTCGCGTTGTGGACGATCTTGCCCTCCTCATTGGCGTCTTGGAGCTTCCTGTAAAGCTTCTCCACGGCTCTCATGTCTTCCTTGACGTTCTCCACGTCTTCGAAGAACTTGTCGAGATTCGCCGTCTCTTTCCCGGCTTCCATGTCGTCCAAGTAGGACTGTTGTTTCAGGTCTGTGTATCTTTTGAAGGAGCTTGAGAATAAATCGTTCATTTTTACTGGTTTTTGCTATGAACAAGGGACTATCTGAATGGAGTTTTTCATGTACTTGATAGAAAATGGAGCCAGACGATGAAAAGTTAAACCAGGCAGAAGCTAATCTATGATATGGTGATTTTTTCTTTTGATTTCTCCGTTTTTGTTCTGTGAAAGGTAATCTATACGGGTGTGTTTGGTTCTTAACTTGTGAAAGTTTGTATTGAGAGTTTGGACTAGCTTTGTCATTCCTTTCGCATTACTTTGGTAACTATTGAGGAGGAAGAGAGAGGTGGGAAAAGCAGGAAACAGTGACCCAGAAATGGACGTGGGACGAAGCTTCGTTATTTTTGGTGCAGATGGAGGTAATAAAGGCTTGGGTTTAACTTTGGATTAGGACCAGCCAAATTATCCTACAAGGCCGTTTTGAAGGTGGGTAAGGTATGCCGTTGGCTTTTGCTCATTATAACTAACTAAAGGCTTTTACTATTTTTTGCCAAGTCACTAACTTCGAATGGTTGACTTGGTCCTTTTTCTTTTCTTTCATCTAAAGTCTCAACCACAAAGCTGATGTATGTAGAAATAGATTTCTACAATGAGTCAGATTTTTTGGGATCATTCACCATCCACAACTTTACCAATAATTCTCTGTGAGTCCAGAACAACTGCTCATAATTAATCTACCTTTATGCGAGTTAGTTTTCAGTCACGTTAACTTGTGTTAGCTGTGGTCGAACAGCGTTAATTGTACTTGCATTTTAAAGAAAATGAATGGTACGCCTTTCGATTTACAAGCCAATAAAACCAATTTTATAAAGTAATGGGGTAGTTAATAAAGACTTTCCAAGCAGGTTGACAACTTTGGCACAGTCCCATAATTGTACAACTATGATACATGTACGTAAAGAGCAAGACAATAATTCAGCTACACAGGTTAACCCTGAATATAATTTTCTACTTCATTGAGCCGAGAAAACAGACATTTGTTACATCCTCTATTACCGCATGAAGGCAACAAGGCGAGCTCCCAAACAAACCTTAGTAGCTCCAGCCTGTAGTGCTCTTCAATTGCGTATTCATCATTTCCGTACTTAAATAGAACTTGGGTCTACAATAACTTTAGTGTGAGAGGACTATCATAGCATACAATTTGTTTCTCGACCACATAAGCCCTCTCCCCATTCTCTATGTACATACCTGAATTTGAGTGATATTAACGTGAATGAATGTACAACCCAAGTTATCCGATGACAGCTACTGTGAGTTGCCTGTGATCAATGCAACAAAGGATACAAGAAAATGCTAGTTTATCCCGCGGCAGTTGTTGATACCGATGCTTTCACTGTCAAAGTTGCTGGAGAATCCTCATCAGCATCGTGATTATTGCTCCCAAGGTTTACAGCATTGCTGGGTTTCTCGCCTGCTGCCTGACCTCCATCTCGCCTCAACACGTTACCAGACGGATTTTCACTGCAACCAGAGCTTGACAACCTCTGCTGTCTTAGATATCTCTCTGTAGCATCTTGGAGCAACTTCATCATGCCACCAGAATCTGAACCAGGGGATAATTCTTCCTCTCGCTCTGGCTGGATATTCAGGTCAATTTGACCTTTAAACGGCGAGGTGGAGGATTTCATCTTACTAGGATCGTCATCTGATATTTCATGGACATCTACATTCCGTTTTGGACTGTTTCCTGCATCATTATTTACCACAGTGTCATCATGCAACTTTTCAGGCAAGGGTTGTTGCTGTTGCTGTTTTTTGCGCGTAGTTTCTGCTTCTTTCTCCGATTGCTTCTTCTCGCGCCGCATCATCAGAGTACGGAACCGCCGTTTCACAGTTAAGCAGACATTACACGTGCAGGATGGTTTATGTTTTGGCCCCTTCCCACTTGGGGGCTGGATGCACACAATGCATGAGCAACCAGGTCTATGTCGGGGATGTTTCGTGGTCGCCTGAGCTGATGCTGGAAGTGAATCACCCTCTCCCAAAATGGCTAGATTAGCAAGGGTGTCAAGACCCTCAAGAGCTTCCACATTTTCCATGTCCTGTTTAGCAGCCTTCATTTTCTTAGAAGCAACTGTTCAATCGCAGTGGGAATTATTGCAAGTTTAACTTAAAGAAATTAGAACGCATATCCCAATATCAGAAGAAAACTTTTAAATGAACTGCAGAACTAAAGATCCTTGACAAGCTACTCGAGTACCATGCTTCACAGCTAACCAAGTTAAACTCTTGCGAGTCATATGTGGCAGGATGGGGGACAGAAACAAACAAAATAGAAACTATGTCTCAAGCAATTAATACCTGAAACACTTGGGGGTAGCAGGTCTTCAAGTTCTTCTGACGGCAATTCTTGGGATACAGAACATGAAGATCTGCAAGCAATTTTATAACAGATTAATATGATAATAAATGCTATAATTCACATGTTAAATTCATCTACATTCACCAAAAAGAAAAAGAAGAAAACTTTCAGCTGCCAAATTTGACTATCACTACAAAAGGCTGAGAGTTTTCTAACGAAGTTGGACATCATAGCAAGTTTGAAAATCACACCCCGCATCTAATGGTCCCAAAAATATGAGGTCAGAGCAGCAGTTCAAATACATGAAATGCTCAAATGAAAGAAAGCCCTTTTATAGTAACCAATTTTGAGGAGAAGGTTCTTATGAGAAAGTTCACTTCTCTTGACTGCAGATTTGAGCTTCAGGAAGAAAGGAGTATAACCAATTCATCCGATTACATAAAAAGTGAGGTCAGGTACAGTCTACGCGCCAAAACAAAAGATTATCCTATCATAATGAAAAGCACACACCAAAAAAAAAAGTTGTATGTCATACCTTTGTGGGTCCCATGAGTTATCAGAACAGGTCCACTTAGAGGGAACAAGAGCATCAGCAGGCAATTTGCGCAATTTGAAACAGTTTTCACATTGAGCCCATTGAACCTTTTCGCTGACACAAATGAAAACAGCATTTTAGCTGGTTAGCTCATTGCCACAACTCTGAGGCTTGATCACCACCACAAGCCCCAAACCTCAATTAAGCCCCACGTCACCAAAAGGACAAGAAAACCAGCAGACAACTTATTAGTTACTATTATAACATGTATACTAGCTCTTTCATAAATTTGGAACTCCTCTAATTTGAAAAAGATAATGTTTCACCAGCTGCCAGCATCCACAAGGTTATTGATGATAACAATCATTTATTAAAGGGCCACTATCTTTCTTTCACCCTGTTTTAAAGCTCATGGTGAAAGTGGACAAATTATAACTCATTTACGAAAAAGGCCTTCTTGTTTCAAAGAAAAATTGAAAGGCTAAAAATGCCTCCTTTCTCTCACAACATATATGTATTGATGAATTGGTCATAAATTTGAGATTCTAAATGCTAAACAAGTGCAAATAGTTGACCTAAAGTCAAATAAGTTTGAACTCAGTCAAAACTGCAAGTGAAATCTGAGATTGAAGACGATGGCTCAAAACCTGGTCAAAACATTTCACCAAGGTGGAGCTAAATACTAGAAGTAAACTTCTTTCCGTTTTTGTGCTCGATCATGGTAGAATTTCTCGACCCCAGCTGAGTTCAATACTGAGAAATTATTTTTTACCTATGAGTTTTTTTTACCATATTCCTTTTTTTTTCGGAAGAGGAAATTCGATGGCTATGAATAACAAGCCTTGGATAGTAATTTTTGTCTTCACTTATGATTTTGATTTTGAAATAGGTTTATAGTTTGGGCATTTAAGTAGTTGAATATAGGTGACATGACAAGAAAAGCCTTTTGTTAAAAGTATTGAGAGAGAATCTCTTATCACTAGGCTGTGTTTGGTAGAGAGGAAAGAAAGTAGGAGGATAGGAAAAATTAAGGTGGAGAGAGAATGTATAGGATTGAAAAGAAAGTATTTTTCCTCTATAGTTGTTTGGTACATAGGGAGAAAAGAAAACTACTTTATTTTAAAATGACTATTTTACTCTCTATTAAAATTTTAAAAATAGTGTACAAGATTATTTTAGTAAATTCACTTTTAACTTTTCCTTCCCCTTTTCTCTCATTTTTAGGGGGAAAAATTTTTGCACGGGACCCACCAATTTTTCCCTACATTTTTCTCTTCCCTTTCCTTTTTCCTTCCCACCAAACAACCTGTTTTTCATTTTCCCTCCACTTGTCTCCCCTATCCTTTCTTTCCTCTCCCTTTCCCCGCTCAGCAAACATAGCCTTAAGGAGTATTAAATAGATCAGCAAAAAAAAATAAAACATACGGAAAGTGAAAGTGGCACAAAACAATTAGCATACAGGATCTAAGAACAAAATTTAGAACTCAAAGGCATGTAATTATACCCATTATTGGTTGCAAAAATTGTTGGCTTCCCCAGTACTGGTGCATCCTGTAATGAAAATTACCAGAATTAATACAAAGGCCCAACATGCCAGCTCATGAGTGCATCTTAATAGCAAGATACACAACACTAAAAGAAAATATTTAAAAAAAAATATGAAAAAAAGAAAAACAAAATCGAAAACAACACACAAGAAAGGAATTCCTATCTTATAAAAGAGAAGTTTGGGTTGGAGTCCAACAATGTAAAATAGGTTTAAAGGGTAGGAGGTTTCGGTCTGGGTGAAGCTACCCTTCCATATTCTGGTTGCTCAGCCAGAAAACAAATGATAGTAGATGGTATTATAATACTAAGTTTAATGACACTTTCCGACAAATATAGAGATTAACTGTCCTTTGCTGCCAGGAAAGAACCGACAGGAGCAGCCAGAAAAAAAAAAGAGTGAAAAAGTTACAATTCAGGTTCTTTCTTCGTCAACGGATTATAGAACCCACTACCTAGCTCATGCTTCTTTAGCAAATCATATGTCATGCTAGAGCCATTCCAATAGCATAGTCATGGACAACAGAATTTCGAGTACAAGCAACTACCATCTTCCTTGCTAGGATAGAAAAAAATGGAATGCAACAATAACATTTTACCTAGCATTTCAATATCTTTCCAATGGAACAACAAAATATATTACCTCATATTCCTCAAATTCAAAGCCTTCAATCACCACAACACTGGGAACATGGTTGGAAGGAGGACGGAGCAGTCCTTGAGCTTCTTCCCAGGTTAGCTTCAGCTCCATCATGTCCTCATTTTCAATTCTCAGGCGCTTACTTTTAGAACCCAAGGTACTACTCTTCCTCTTCCTAGAGATCAGTGCTTTTGCTCCTAGAACTTCTTTTGCTATGTATCCAGATTTGTCAACTTTTGACCAAGAACTAGGATCTGCCAATTCAGCCTGTTTGATTGATGAAAAGCAAGGTGATCCTGAGCTCTCGACTAAATGATTTGACAATAATAAAAGAAACTTAACCATATCTAGTTTTGGAATACTAACATCTCCACGTGCTGAAACTCCATTGCAATTCTTGTTTGTTTCATTTTCCTGCCAATTAAGACAATAAGAAAAGTAAATTGTATGCAAAATTATTGACATTACACAAGACAAATATCCAAAAATGCTAAACCCAGAACTTTTACAACACAAGAGGAGTTTGACTGGATTACATGAGTGGCTCAGTGGGAAAGTCCATATACACTGAGTAGAACCACCAAGTAAGAACCAAGACCAATGTCAGCTAGCTACTTGACAAAAACTACAGCAAAAAATTAATAGTTCATATACCCTAGCATCTCTTAAAGTTGTTACTTATCCTAACAATCATGTTTTCAGAATGCTCTCTATTGTTTTCTCTGTATTGTTCTAACCTTTAAACAAATCTTTTAATCATACACAAATTTAAATACAGAAAAGTGAATGAAGAAATCAGTCTCTTCTAATAATATGGAAAATGGTTGCAATTGCATAACCTCCCAACTTGACATGCTAACTAAAGTTTCAGTATCCAGGTACAAGATATGGTAAAGTTTCCTTTTTACAATAGCACCTACAAATGGACAGTCAGAATAAATGTAACGAAACTTGATTTGAAAAGGGCCAAACCTGATCTGATGGTGGGGCTACTGAGGCCTTCCTGAACCCCATAACTAATTTTCCTTCTGGCTCTAAACGACTAAACGTGACTGAGGAAAAATACCAACTCTTCAGACCAAAGTGAGAGAGAATCATAGAAGATGTTAATATCATTTTAAGCTGACACTACATGAACTAAAAAAATGAAATACATATAATCGGCCAAAAACCAGATTCACAACAACATAGTAACAGTCAACACATTATCGTTAAACAGGATTTCCAAGCAACTTCACTAATATGCACTAGGACCCAATTAAACCCAAGGCAACAACCAAGGCTCCATGACCAATAAACCTCCTAAGAAGAAAGAAGGATGGGGACACAAACATCACCAAGGTGCCATTCAACCAATACCGAAATAAGAATTAACTCCATACTTCAAAATTTAGAAACTTCCTCATTGACAGCAGTAGATTACCTATGTCACCTGCTTGTAATTGCATGGACTGTATGCAAGGAGTGACTCCCTCCAAAACATACATTCTGCTATTGTTATTAGGCCAGAAACGAAACTGAAATATCCATTCCTTGCCTTTTGCATCCTGGACCTTGAGAGGTAATCCTTCAGGCTGGGAAATTGGAGGAAAGTAGGCCTGTCGAGTGGAAAATGCATATTACTATGGAATGATTATTCAAATAAAAATTTACGAGAAGCTAAATCCTATACACCTGCAGAGAGAAGTAGCAAACAAGCCAGCAGGCTTTCTTGTGTTGCAAATAATAGGGACATATCTCATGTCAATTCATTTTCCAAGCAAACACAAATGAGAATGAAGCCTTCTTAAAATTAACTTAACATCAAACACAAAAACACCTATATGGGAGCCCTCTACTCTCGTTATCAATGATTGATGAGGTCAAATCCCCATGCTGGATAGTCAAATACAGCAGTGTAACAGAGTTAACCCATCTAACCCACAGCTGGACTTACAGAAATTAAGCAAATTTTCAAAACAATGAAAGTGTGTAAAGCCAACATTTCTTTATGCCACCATAACACCAAAACTCCACTTCAGTTAGAACAAGATAAAAACTGACCTCTGCACATTTTTTTGGCAGCACAAGACGCCCAATCCGTCCAGCATCACTTGCACTTAACATTTTCTCAAACAATGGAGTGATTACAGAATTTGAACTTAAATATGGTTAAGGCTCACGGGATGCTGAATTTCACATAGAACAAGGAAGTCTGGTTAAAAAAACAAACAAGAAGAGCCAAGTTCCGCAAATCAAATCACTAAATAACAATAACAACAAGCATAGAAAGGAGTTAACATGGAGGACAACACAGTCTTAGAAATATTTCCAATGGAAGAACATATGAACTTTAAGTTTATCTTTTGAATTGAAGTTTTCAGAAAGAAAGAAACAAAAGGATACTCTCCAGATATCTGTTGCAGCTCTTGATCAGTAAATCTAGGCCAATATCGAGGAAGTAACTGATTTCTTCCTCGGGCATCTGCTCGAGGCCTTGCATTGCGAATCTGAGTGTCACCAGATGAGTCAACTCCATTTTGTAAATTTCCGATAAATTGTTTTGACAAGGATGGAGGGGTTGGCCGTAAATTTGATCTAGAAACCCCAAATTGATCATTTGTTTCATTTGTAGTGGTATAAGGTACAGTCAAACCAAATTGTGGAGTAGATGGATCCTCCTTTAGAGAGGAAGACTGTTGAGACATGCTTAAACATGAACTAATGTGCTCCTCACAGTTCTTTCCTGTAACAATGCGTTCAAATCAAGTATTAACAGCCAAAATAGCTATCAATTATTCCCTTTCTACGGCGTTGAAGCAAAATACAGAACACCTCATCCATTTACCCTTCCTTTTTCTTTTTCACTACATATTGAAGGCCATGAAAGAATTAGTACCTGCAGTCCCATTTTCAAGTATTTCCCGTGCACCAAGCTTCAAGCATCCATTGTGTAATCTTTCAGATAAATCCTCAATTTTTCTCTGTTCCAACGAAGAAACGGGTATCCTTTCTGCGCAACTGAGCTTGGTAAGTGCACTTGAAATGTCAACTTCGTAAGGAACCCTCGGATGCAATTCCGATGAGGTAATAGAGGAACTAAATAAGCTAGGGGCTTGCCGCCATGGAACCGGACCTGATCCAGCCAACTGATTCCAATTTTTAACTGACAACTCTTTGAGTCTTTCAGCTGTAGGTGTTGGGAAAAACAAAGAGTTTGCCCAAGTCGGATTTGATGTCTGGATTACACAGTACAGAATATTGAGTTGCAACATAATATCTTTTACATCGAAAAGAACACAACGCTAAATATCACTATGGGTTGAAGCAAACGCTAATTATTGCACAGGTTTTCTTTTCTTTTGGGTTCAAAATTTAAAACAAATAGGCAACTTGTACTTGTTGAATATAGCATTTATAAAAAGTTAAATCTAGTACTTTTTTTCGCAATAAAATTAAAAAGCAAATATAGCTGAATTTCTTCCTACCAAAAATACACTTTTCCTTGCACATGGAATGCATTCAATTCCTCCAGGGTCCAATAGTGTAAAGGCGTGAATAGAAACAATACATCCACAATGAATCCGCTGCAAAGAAAATTAACCAAAATAAGATGTATGGAAAATTATCCAGAAGTGAAGTCACCATTTTGATAACTATTACCTCAGTAGTAAAACAGTAATTGGATTTAGGATGATACATTTAAAATGAAAATATATATAGTCAAGAAGATTTTCTGCTAACCTTTCCACAAGATTCACAACACCTCCAGCCAGAAGCATTTTTATGGAAAATCTCACAGAATCTTCCCTCCTCAAAAGCAGAACTTGAGTAAAATAGAAGTACATTAAGTTTTGAAGTAAAATAATGCTTAAAGACACTATCAACACAAACTAGGTAGAAAGAGAATATAGTACAGAGTATGCATATTATAACAAAAACATAATGTTTCAAAGTACAAAGAAATCAACAAGAAAAAACTTCTAGACTTTTTGCTTATCAAAAAAGAAAGATAATAATATATGTGAAGTGCCAAAACATTCAGTGATCTATATATATATAAATATACAAACATGTGAAAGAAAAAGGAAGGTAGAACTTTATTATAAAGCAGCAAAGGAAATACAAAAAAAGATACAAGGGAAATTATGACTACCCCTACTTAAAGGCTAAAATTAAGAAGTTAGCTTGACGGACAACAACATCAACGATAAATTATCTTTATTGAAAAAACACCATGAACAACTAGTTGACTTGTCTTTTCACAGTTGCAATTGAAATAATCCAGTGACCTATTCTCCAAAGTATAAAACATTTGCAAAAGAAATGCCTCGAATATGATTCATTTTTAAAAGGAAAATGAACTGTCAAGATAAAGGAATATTGCAAACAACATAGTCAATGGAGTAAAAGTCAAAGACCATCCCGCCATCTCTCCCCCCCCCCCCAAAAAAAAAACACCCACACACACACAAAAAAAAAAGCCAGGGAGAGCAGAAGAAGAAGTGGGAAAAAGCCAGGACTACTACACGAATTAGAATTAAAGGATTGGCACCAATTTATTACCCTATTCTCTACTCTCACATTACAAGCCTTAATAACCTCAATAATGAATAACCCAACACACACCCAAAGACGTGAATATAATATAATTGCACTTGCATTAATTGATCTTCACATAACTTTAATAAAACTATGGAAAAATAATCAAATCATGAACCACGAGTAAAAATTTACCCAAAAATGACATATGCAACAAAACTTCCAGTTGTTTTCAACGAAAACAATTTCTAATAATGAATTTGCCAGAAATAATTTGACGCAATTACAGGAAGTTAATTACACACCAAAACTAAATGAAAGACATAGTAATACAATCCAATGTCACAAAACATCCCCAAACTTACTGGAGCACTGGATTTAACTCCTAATTCAGAAAGCAACTTAGATAAGCAAAATTCTTCAGTTCCATTGATCATGCTTAAACGTAAAACCCAGGAGGAAAAAGAAACCCTGTAGCTAAACCCAAACTCTCCCCCAATTAACCATTTCAAACAGACCCAAACTCCCTATCAAAACTAGCACATAGCACCATAACCAAGTCCAAATTTAGTAAATACCCCCCAAAACCACCCACTAAAAACCCTAAAGCCTCACCGAAATTCAAACTCAAACAGAGCATCAAGCCAATCACCTCTAAAAAAATTTCACGCAAAAGCTTAAAAACAACACAAGAACCCAATAGAACNCAGCTAACTCGCCGGTGCGGAGGCGCCAGCCCTTTCTCGGCCGCTCCGGCTTCAATTCCTTACACTCGGTATTGTAGCAGACCTTGGGAGCCGCCGGCGACGATGACGAGGCAGTCGACATCGAAGCTCAAACAAACTCTCAAGTCTCTCAAACGAAGAAACGAAAACCCTAGAAATCCAGCTCCACCATCAGAGCTCTGAAACCAGAAACCCAAGCATGAAAAACCAGAGAAACAAAATCAAGAGAGTACGGTCTTCGCGGCCTGATCTGTAAGGCAGCAGAAAAAAAAAGTTAAAAAGAGGGTTTTAGAGAGAGAAGAGATAGTTATGGTATTTTTTTTCTTTTTTTTTTTTTAAAGAGACAAGGTAATAAAATGAAGGTCTATTTTTATGTTTGTCCCCAATTAAGTAAAACGTCTCAATATAACTCTAAAATTATTGAAAATTTCAATTTTGTTCCAAAGCTACTAAAATCGTCACTTTTAGAGGGACAAATTTTAGAGTATTTATTGGAAATTTATACGAGTATTAAGATAATAATTTTATTGATTAAAAGGATAAAATTGGAATTTTGAATAATTTACGGGACGTGTTAAGACACTCTGTATAGTTTTAGGGACGAACATAAAAAAAATAGCATATAAAATAAAATCCATTAAGAGGCTTCAAAAACACGTCGAGTCCTAGCCTTATTTCTTTGGCGTCGTCGTTTCTGTCTCTTTCTTTCAAAATTTATCCAATTTTTTTTTCCTCTCCCTCTTCAATTTAAGCTCACTCGCTGTCTATCGTCGTGGTCGTCCCAGTTGGCACATGCGCAGAATTCCACTTTATCCAAACGGTCCCAACGCGAGGCTTGCCCAACGGCCGAGAGAGACAAGAGGGTATTTTGGTAACTTCGTTACTTAGTTTGACTTGTATTTGCTGACATTGTCGCTTTTACCAAAATGCCCCACGCGAAAGCAGGCGAAAGGAGAGAGCGTGTCTACGAGATATTTATAGTCGCGCTCGAGTGGGGAACTTTGTTGCCGTCCAAGGTAATGTGAATAATCATGCAAGGCCCGCCATGGTGATGCAATCACGTAACGCCTACTTCTTAAAACACACGCGCGCTTTATTGGTTTGACAGCGTTTCCTTTTCAGACTAATTTTTTTGTTTTTTCTAATTATTTTTAGAAATTTTATTATTTTTTTAAGGGGTATACGCGTGTAGCCAATCTAAGCTATTATAAATATCTAATAGAAAATAGAAAGTGACGTTTAGCAAAAAAAAAAAAAAAAATTGTGGAAAGTGATATTACTGGTCATTGGTCTTTGGTATTAAAGCTTATCTTTTTATGATTGGCCATCGTTAATTACGTGTCGCATTTTTTTTTTAAACAAAAATCGTAAGTATTCAATTTACGCAAAATGCTTATAACTTATTTAAAGTGGCAGTATCGTAACGGTTAATTAGTGTGAACCTGGGGTAGCTGTCACATAAGCACCTACATTCTACACTAATTAATGACCCAAAAAAGGAGTCTTATATTTAAAGCCTATTGATGAAGCGTTGGTTCCTTTTTTAATTATCATTTCTTAATACAGAACATCCCTCGTTTTAGTCCTAATCAGACTTTTAATCTTACATTTTAAGAAAGACTAATATTTCAATCACGAGCAGATAAATTTAAATAATTGAAACAGTCGCGTTGATTTTGAGAAACCAAAAGCACACGCAGACGCTTTGTTCTTAGTAAGGAATATTTTTTTTTCCACTTTTTCATATGATCTTAGTATAAGAAAGCTCTTCATCTTAGTATAAGGAAGCTCTTTCATTCGTCTGTCATATATATATATATATATTTAAAAAAATATTGGAAGTTATATTGGTTAGTGTCAATTGATTATATACATATATATTTAAAAAAATATTGGAAGTTATATTGGTTAGTGTCAATTGATTATATATATATATATTTAAAAAAATATTGGAAGTTATATTGGTTAGTGTCAATTGATTGGTTCTTTGTGAAAGACAACAATACTATTATTATGAGATTGGATAATAGAAAGAATAATGTTATAGGGCATCAGTGGTGCCCAGCACCATAGTGATGTGTCAGTCTGTCACTGACTAATCATAATTATAATTTAAGTGGGACCCATATGGGACCCAATTTATTAATTAAATCATCCAATGACAAACAGACATGTCACTGTAATGCTGAGTACCACTGGTGCCCCATACCATTGCTATAATAGAAAGGATAACAAAAGGGTGGATCTATTAATTAGATTTTAAACGTACAATTTGGTGTGCGGATATGCTGCAATGGGCCCCGGTTGGACGTTTGTCCCCGCAACGGCTCATACAGTTTTAGCCTCTAGTACAGTACTACTGTGGTCCAAGAACTGTCCTGCCAATTGGTCAGTACGAAATTAATCAACAGTAGAGTAAGTCTTACGTCAAATATAAATAATAAGAAGGATAAATATTCAGACGTCCTATCACTTAGATCCCTACTTAGTTTGTTTGTTTGTTTTTTTTTTTTTTTTTTTGTTAATTTTATCACTTGAGGTTCTTATTCATTATCCTCGTTAAAATAAAAATTAAAGACCTGCCACTTGGCCACTTACAAGCCTATGTGAGCTTGTTTTGAAGGGTACTAGGTAATTATGATAATAATATCGATAATAATCATGAAATGGTTGGGGGCGAATTAATTTGTCAGTTGGGAAAAGGGGATCTTTCGTCCAATGTTTTATTTATTCATCAAATACCCCTCTAAATGGGGTCACGTGGTGTAAATGTGGATCACGCGGTCTAAATGGATATTTTTCAAATATTAATTGTTTAAGTGCTACGAAAAATTAAACGATATTATAAGTGATACGACGTTGAAAGTTAGTGAATCCAAAGCGGTATTTATCCTAATAATATCCACAGCAATAGTAGCAATAATAATAATAATAATTTTTTTTAAAGATAGAGCAAGTACAATATAACACTAGTATAGTACCATGTCAAGCATGCATTGTGAAGTTGTGCACACAACATTAGATTATATATATATTGGTTCCCAATCCAGTAGATATTCAGGTATTTTTTTTAGCTATTAGATCATTATCCAACGATTATTATAATTTGAGTTGTTAGGAAAAAAAATAAATAAAAATAAAAAGTAATTATTTAATATTTTTTTTTTCTCTTCATATTTTAGCATGTAAAGACGTGTAATCAATTTTAATTAGACAAAATAATACCTATAGATAAGTAAAAGAAACACCTACTGGATTGGTGCCAATATATATTATTTATTTATTTAGTTCATACGTACTTATTTCTTCTTTCCTTATGTTAATAAAAAAATTTAATTAGCCATAAGCCACTTCTTTTTGCTCATTAATTAAACATAACAGCTCTTTTTTTCGTCATATAATCTCTATCACTTTTTTATACGAATTGACTCTTTTACCCTTTTATTAGATAGGACTCTCTTCTTCCTTCTCCACTTTGCTTCTCTCGTCCTCCTCTTTCTCTCTCTTCTCATTATCAGACAATCACAAAGAAATTAATTCTCAGTATTGGTGATTTCGATTTGACCATCTATTCACTCATTTCCTAATCTTTTAAGTCCATCGCACTTAGAATCCAATTCAATGACTTTTTCCTCATATATATGGGCACCAATCCAGTAGGTATTTTTTTTTTAACCTATGCATAGGTATCAATTTGGCCAATAAAAATTTATTATGCACATTTTTTTATATTAAAAAGTAAGAGAGAGAAATAGCATTAATAATACACGTCTTTTCATGCACATCATTATAGCTGTTGGATCACCATTAGATGATGATCCAACGGCTAAAAAAAAAATACCTACACATAAGTTTAAAAAAAAAAAATACCTACTGGATTGGCAACCTATATATATATATATATAATTGATACACCAATTCAACGACCTTTTCTATATATATATATATATATATACATAATTAATGTGTATTGGAGAAAGTTCCACCAAAGCCAAACGCAAATTAAAATGGTTCATATATAAGATGAATCTTGTGTAGAATGGGTACATTCAATTTCAGGGAGGAACTGATTCTCATGTTAGGATTATATTTCTACCTGCAAAAAGTGGTAAGTTTTCAAGACGCTGATATATTTAATTAATTAGCTAATAAAAGTAGCATTTGGCAACTTGATTTGGCCAATTATTTTTTTACTGTTATTTTTAAGAAGAGCGCTAATGTTAAATGTACTCTGTTCTGCACTTTTTCGGTCTTACTATTTGACATGTAGATTTTCACTATCCAATTTCATATTTTAATAATATATCAAGTTATAGTGAAATCTTTATATTGAGCATGAGACTGAAGCATGTAAAAGATAGTATATTTAGTATTCTTATTGTTGTAATTCGAGTTTTGTATTCAATAATTGTTTATTAAGTAATATTAATTTATATATTTATTTTTAAAAAAATTTCCTTTTGAAAAAGAAAGTCACATCTT
>JXTC01000003.1:13506-38442 GCA_002914845.1 Trema orientale
GAAGATCGACTTCAAGTATCTGGAGGGATTTCAGAAGAACGAAGTCAACCTAAGACGAGTAGTGCTCGCTAGACACGTTGGTGAAGGAATACATCTACATTGCGACAATCAAAAGAGGGAGTCTTTTATTGTATAAGTCAAATTGGTATTTGTATTCATTCAAACTTTACTAATAGTGTTTATTCTCTGGGTGTGGCCCCTTTGGACGTAGGTTATCGGGAGATAACTGAACCAAATAAAAATATCTTGTGTTATTTTTACAATTTCCGCAGTACCACCTCACGTAATTAATTGAAAATTAATTATATTCGGTAATACCTGATTAACGGACCTAACAATCCAAAATAGAAAAAGAACAAAGAACAAGAACCAGAGTTTCTTGGCCGGTTGTAGGCAAATTCCCTGTACTTTTTGAGATAATGACAATGGGATTTGGACCTTGGTAGAGGATCCTTCTTTTGAAAAGGATCACTGAAGACATTTTTTCTTTACAAGCACAACATCTGAAGCACATGCATATTTTGGTCCCTCTACAACTGTAGTACTCAAATGTATAAGGTAATACTGGAGCAAAGCATTAAGACTCGTCATGAAATTAATTATAACGTTTCATGGAATTTGAATGTTTATTTTATGACACTGAATACAGAAACATAGTGGAAACAGGGCAAAACAGAGTGAAAACAAATGGAACAGAGCACACTATGTTGAAATATGCCAGTGATCCAAAATTATGTACGGAACCCCGGATTCCAACCCTTTCCGAATCATTTTGCCTTGCCAATTTCTTCTTTTCATTATTAAAATTAGTTTTATATTTTTGTCGGCTAATCATAGAGATTCACTCCTAGGATCAGTTGATCTTCACAATGTGGATAAGGTCCATCATTTTTCATTAAAGAGAAAAACACTAAAAGCAAAGATAGGACTCGAAAAATGAGGATGAATGTTAAACACTTTCCCATTTAAAAAAATTTTACCGATTGAAATATTTTAGACAACATTAAACTCATTAACAAAGACAGTTACAGTTACTCAAATGGCATGTAATAACAAAGAGAAAGTTAATATTTTTTTAGTTTTTAGTCCAAAGTCCAACAATGCGTACAAATTACTCAGCTTTAACCGTTTGACAAAATCGTCTCCAATTTTTTTCTCTTGGTATGCTGTGTTGTTCAATGAAGTGATTAAGCAGAGTGGTCATCGGAATCAATGGCAGCGGCAGCAGCAGGCCTTCACAAAAAGCAAGCAGAAAGGTCATTAGAACTAACTAATCAAGTATATAAATATATCTGTTTGCGTAAAAATATGCATAAGCACACCCTTTTGGCCTTTATATCCAAGCAATAAGGAAGTGTAGACAAAGATTTGTACCTATTGTTAACAGTTGAATGAACATTTAAAAAGTAGCTAAAAGAAATTAGATTATGGTCTCTTAGAAAATTTTTGATAATAGCATCTAATATGTGATCTTAATCAGACTTCATCTGAAGGTTAGTTTTGCTGGTGTGTGAGACAAGATCACTCACTCCAAGTGTGTTGAGTTAGCCTAAATTAATTTTCAAGTCTCTGAAATTACCTGGGTCCTGGTGTTTTGTTCTAATATAAGACATACCACCAAGTTCTGTTTCGTAAATTCAAGCAATTCTCGCAATTTACAAGAAACTTTTCTTGAATATTGCCATTCTTATGTCCACCTTGACATCAATTACTAAGCCCAAAATAATGAAGGTTGTAGAACCATAACCATTCAGAATCATAAGCATTTTGCAAGAAGAAGTTTTCAGACTCCGCAGACTAGAGCTAAAATTAGAACTGACACAATTTTAGAAGATTTTTATCTGAGTGCGTATGTAAGTTTATGCTTGTGCGAAAAAAAGCGCTTTAACTATCATGCTTCGGTTGAAGTCTCCTTGTCATACAAGGAGGAGCTACTACAGAAGTTACTAAGAATATACAAATCAAAGGACGAGTCTGTTCTTGAAGGAATTGATGCAACGGATGAGACCCCCAGTGAAACAAAGATGAGAGATTACTTGCACAGAAAGAGGTACCTAGCAAATTTTGATGATGTTTGGTCCTTGGAACATAAATTTTTGGGCGATATAAAAATTGTTTTACTAGATGAAAAAGAAAATAATAGGAAGAATATACAATGATCGTAACACGAGATGTGGAAGTTGCAAATTTTTGTAAAACATCATTACCATACCCAGTCTTCAATTCTTTCCTGATATGCTACCTTGCTGTGGGACCTTAGCTATCTCAACATATCTTCAATAATAAATAAATTGCAGGAATCGTATGCATAAGATTAATGGTTTTTTTTCTGTTATGTTGCCCCAGTGGGATTGTGTTCGTTATTTTCTTTTTTGTATGCACATTGATACACTCCTTGCAAGGTGGCTTACCTTACCCGCCCAATTAAATGACCGGTGAGGCATGTACTATGCTACTACCATTACCACTCAATTCTAACAATGAACAGAGTGTTCCATGACCAAGCCAGAAAGCTACTACGTACTTCACTCTTTCATCAAGGAATTTTGTGCAAAAGAATCTTCATGAAATCGATCCGGAATAAAGGAATATATAGGTCACTATTGTTGTACCCTTCAATACAGTTTTCTATTTCTACTAGCTCGTTATGATCCTCTACTCAATATCTATTACTTGCTGGTGTCTTTTACTTCAAATCCAAACACCATTGGAGGGTAAATAGCATCACTAAATCTGAGTTAGGATTGGTACAAAATCTAAATAATAACTACATTAAAAAGATCAAAAACACAAGATCTACCAAAAACCATCTTAGATCTAGATCTATGTAGACTAATATAATGAAAAATATAAACTAAATCCAAAATTACTACAAATGATATGAGTAGACTAAAACTATTATATATTTAAAGACATAACAAAAAATAAACAAATAAAATGAAACTTCCCATCAAAAAGAAACATCTAAAAGACCTCTCTCTTTGGCGGGTTTGAAGAAGATGAAGAGAGACTCTCAGGCCTGCTAGAAGAGAAGAAAATAAAAGAAAGGCTTTTTTTTTTTTTTTCTTTCTTTCTTTCAGCTTGATTATACAGTCTCTTTTATTCTTCAAATTTTGGCTAACAAAACGACATGCCTTAATATATCCCTTACACAATCTAATCCCTCATGCTTAATTTGGATATCAAGAAAGCATTAGCATTTGCTCTGACGTAATAAAATAGAATAGGGAAATAGTAGAATTGGAATCGGAAAAAATTGACCGACTACTTAACTTACTAAATCCAATTCTAATATGTGGTTGAGTATTGGAATTAATGCCTTAATCATGATTATTTGTTTCGTTATTTGTTAGAATAGAATGAAATAAAATGAAATTGAATAACTATTTTACAAACCCCGGAACGGAGAGTATAAGATTATAAAACTAAGGTGAATAACCTAAATATTTAAGGGATTATTTTGGAAAACGATGATTTATATATTTAATCGCGCGTTGAGACAGTCTTTAGGAATGAGATTTCACCGAATTTGGTGGAATAATTATTTCAAAAACCTAACACTCACCTTAAGAGAACAGTACACCATATCTGAAACAAGGAAAAGATTCTATTCTCATTTTGTGATATGTGTTTAACGTATCTCTCTTTACCTTTATTCGAATAAATACCATCATCCTTTTTCTTTTCTTTTTTACTTTTAATAAAGAAAAGGAATGGTATTCTTTTTTAGTTGAATGACAGAACTGCATTTATGCCACTTCTCTTTTGCAGTGACAGCTCAATTAAGCACAAACGCAAACTTCTTCTTCTTTCTACCTGACGTAACTATATACCAAATTCGAATCCTACCCTATATGCTTCTTCCAAAACTTTTGAAGCAATGAAAACAAAGCTTTCCAATTTCATAAAAATCCCACGAAAGAGAGACTAATAAAAGCTGCTCAAGGCAAAAGTAAAGGGGTTAAGAGAGATTTTTAATTTGCTTGTAAGAGTACTATACTGAGTTTTCTTCTTCTTTTTATTTTTTATTTTTTCCCGACTATTGTTTGCTGCTGAACTTCTTTGTTTACTTTTGAAACAGTATTCAGGAGCTCTGATACTTCTCTTTTCAAAGTTGGATTGGTTATAAAGCTCTTGGCCTTTGTTGTTCAATTGTTTTGGTTGACCCCAGCTGAGAGAAGGAAAATCAGATCAGGTACGGGCCAAGTTTTCTAGTTAATTATTGTTCTTAATTTGTATAGTTCAGTACTAATTATATTTTAATTTAATATTTAAATTTAATGTTTATTTTCCTTTCTGAGTAATTAGAATTACACTTTATCTTAATCTCCATAAACTAAAACCAATATATTCAAGAGAAAATGTTCACAAAATGAGTTTGTATGTCATGATTTTTTTTTTTTTTTATGGAACTTATAAATTTTGAGAATGTGTGAAAACCACATTAAATTAGATTTTTCATGACTTTAATTTTCGACATTTAGGATTTATCATATCATATATGCAGCTCTCTGTCACTTAAATTGAGAAACTGTTTTAAGAGAATAACGATTTACTGTTGATTTATAGTAATCTGGCGGTACCATAATTACAATTACAGACTTCTAGTCCTAGTTTCCGAACAACAGTTAAAATATTTTTATGTTTAAAAGAAAAATAATAATAAAGAGGCTGCTAAGTAAAATAAAATAGTATCAAAATAAAAACTTAAAACAAAGCCAACAACTAAATTGAAAAATTNAAAGACTGTACTCTCTTTCTATGAGAAAAATTGCATACAATTACAGACTTCTAGTCCTAGTTTCCGAACAACAGTTAAAATATTTTTATGCTTAAAAGAAAAATAATAATAAAGAGGCTGCTAAGTAAAATAAAATAGTATCAAAATAAAAACTTAAAATAAAGCCAACAACTAAATTGAAAAATTGATACCAAACTAAATTAAATACAAAGACTGTACTCTCTTTCTATGAGAAAAATTGCATAGAAGGTTAAGAGTGAGGTGGAGATCTATAACATGGGAGTGAGAGGAGGGAGAGAGTTTTCGGTTTTTATTTAAGTTATTTTGGTTTTGATTTTTAAATTTATTAGCTTATATTTTTGCTTAATTTGATTTTTCGTTTTCATTCCTTTTCACTTTGTGTCTTCTTTTTTTTCCCCTCAAAGAAATTATTATTATTTTGGTGTTATTCGGAAATTACGATGTCCTTAAATATAATAATGGCCCTCTAAAATCACTCTTCTTCAAAATGTGAAAATTATGCATTTCCTTAATTCACCTCTTTGAAAATTTTTTCATTCCAAAATTGGTCATATCAAATGAATTGTTTTTTCCTACCCGTTAGTTTTAGAATTTTCTAATTTTTCGTCTTCTTCTTCAATCTTATTCTTTCTTTACAAAAAAGATATCCTAAAAATAAAGATAACACCATAAAAAAAACGAAATAGAGCAGTAACAAAAGAGCTAAATGTCGCTGCTACAGATATAAAGCAGTGACAATATCCCTGCTATAGAGATTTGTCACTAAAAGTTCACTAGTACAGGTCTCTAAAGCGGCAATAATTATTATTGTTGTACTTTCTACTATATAGCGACGACTATCGTCGCTACTAAAACGATAACAAAAATGTCATTTGGAAGACCAATAGTGGCAACATTTTTTGAAATTGTAGTCAGTATAGAGATATTTATAGTAGGGACAAATTGTCGCCATATTAGATTATGTAAGTCGCTGCTTTGGAGAAATTTTTTAAATAATTAAACAATAATTTTAAATATTTATTTTTTAAATGGATGACATAAAAATAGTTCAAATTTAAATTAATAAAATGACATTAAAATTATATAAATGATTAATATAAAAATAAATAATGTAATATTTAAATAATAATAATATTAAATAAACCATATGTATAGAGAGTTGTCCAAAACTAAAATATGTATATACAATAAGTCCATAATCCTAAGTCTTCATCCACGTTTTCTTTATTCTCATCTTCTTCGTAACGAGTTGGAGGAGGTGGTGTAGGAAGGGTGAAACGAGGTGGTAGCATCGGGGGTAACAACATCAGGCCAAATGATGTCAAAGTGCAACCTGAAGGGAAAGTATGGTGGGGAATGTTCACATCAGGCACTAAAGACAATAAAATTCTCTACTTTGTACTATCTATGCCACCTGAGCCTCTATAGATCGCTATTATTGAGTGATCATCTTCTGAGTTGCCACCTCTCGCTGCTAGGCTGCTGACATATACTACTGGCTCTCATGCATATATCGTTGAACATCCTCAGGTACTAGTGCTAGAAGCTCTTGTGGGACCGATCTAGTTTCGAAAGCAGATAAGTCAATTTGCATTTGACACCTCTCCTAAATCCGCAATGAGTATCGAGAACCTCATCTGTAATATGAGTCACTGATAGAAGCAGAGGAGCTCGAACCTGCTTGGGAAGTTGCCTGAGATTGAGTAAACTAAATCTCAGTCATCTTGCTCTGTATAATGATTAAAATTAGTATATTAAAATAAATGAATAATTTATTTAAAAAAACTAATTAAAAACATATGTAACTGGCCTCAAACTATGCATTCAGCCATCCTCTCGGTAGAGTGAAGTACCTGTCCCTATAATTCTCAGCTACTGACTCATGCTCACCAGCATTAGGATTGCACAACAAAAGTTTTTAACGTTACATAATTAAGTATAAAAATTTAAAGTATAAAATGCATAAAAACTAATATAAGAAAAACCACAATTCTATTATCTTCTTATATCATTTTTGAGTAATGGACACTGCTTCATGTTTGCTTCTGTTAGCTAGTGCGCCTTATTCCCAATATTTCTTTCAAACGTCGCCTTTAGGAGAAGAATGAATTTTAACAAAATATTTGCATTGAGTTAAAATCAAATAATAAATAAATAATTCATAACCCTAAACGTCGCTATAGATCATCTATAGTGGCAACAAAATATGTCGTCGCTATAAGGCATCTATACCGACCGACCTATATCACCGCTATAGACCTATAATGGTAACAATCTGATCTATAATGATGACAAAAGTCGTCTCTATAGACCTTTTTTCTTGTAGTGAGCAATACCACTTTTGTTATAGTGTAATTTGATAGGATTTTTTAAGAATAAAGGGACTAATTTTTGAAATTCAAAATATTAATTATCAAGCCACACACTACAGTTCTTGAAAATCAGAGAGAGTTAGAGTCTTTTAATAATATTTTTTACAATTTTTGAGAATTAGGAAGAGAGAGTCAGAGAGTTCTTAAATCATTTTTATGATTCTTTCATCATTTTTTTCGGATTCTTGAAAATTAAAGCGAGAGTAAAAGTTCATAAGTCATTTTTGGGGTCTTGGGATAGACCATTATAATATGGAAATTATAATATATACTAATTAAAATTATTTTGATTGTTTAAGACAATTTTAGATTGGATGGGATGGGGTCTTGAGATAGCAAGGCAGGAATGTCCATCGTCCTTAAACTTTTTTTTTATTTAAGAAATTTACATAGTTCCTTTTTGTGCTTTATATTTCACAAATACCAGTATTTCATTTAATTTCAAAAATATCGATTATTTTACGCATAAAGTATGTGTATGGTATACATCCATAATATAAATTTTTAATCATAATATTTATTCATTTGGTATACATTTCATGTATACAATATTTATGGCATACATTTTTCTAAAAACGAGTATTTTTGAAATAAAAATATAAAACATAATTTTAAGTATCCTTTCTCTGCATTTGTTTAGCATGGATGAAAAAGAAAACTAGTTTAATATGAAATGACTATTTTAGCCATGTGCTATTATTAATAATATTCAGAATATAAGGGTAGTTTAATAATTGAACTTATCTATATACTAATAAAATTTTTTCGTTCCCTTTTTCTATCCATTTTAAGGGAGAAATAAAATGCAAGTCCCAGCTCAAATTTTTCTACCCATTTTTCTCTTTCCTCTCTTTTTTTCTCTTACCAAATAACCAAATTTTCCCTTTTCTCTTCTCTTTTCCTTCCTACCATTTCTTTTTTCTCCTTTTTCTCTCCCAGGAAACATAGTCTCAAAGTAAATTTGGTCTCCATGTGACTGAAACTGTTAATTTTGGCAGTGAAATATTCATGTGGGAAGCACATTAACCTTTAAAATGGTGTTTCATTGAAATAAATAGTGAATTCAATTATTTAAAATCAAATAATTTACTAAAAAAAATGCTAATTAGTATTTTGTCAACCCAAATAAAATATGTTCATATACATTACTTGTCCATCCGA
Organism: Trema orientale; assembly: GCA_002914845.1. Lineage (NCBI taxonomy): Eukaryota > Viridiplantae > Streptophyta > Magnoliopsida > Rosales > Cannabaceae > Trema > Trema orientale. Next base: position 21,802 of record JXTC01000003.1, read on the forward strand.
TGTTCAATCCTACATTCTACTCATGAAAATATATGATATTTTCACACTCTAGTTTACTTTTTCCAATTATATTTTAGCAAAGTGAGTTGTTATAGATTAAACTATCTAATTCTTTACTAATAAGTGTAAAAACTGAAAACAAAGCAAACACACAACACAAATTATTGTAGACATGTCTCAACATAGGAGCTACATCCACTTTTAGCCTCTCACGCCTTTCAGAATCTGCACGCTTATTTTTATAACCTCACTTGCCCTAAACTCGCTATAATATACTTTGTATACTAGGAAAAAAATTATGGCAACAAAATAGATGTGAAAAAATGCTCAATATGTATTTCGTATAACATAATTAGATACCCAATATATTTATAACTGAATATGTACATATAATATAGTTGGACTCCAAAAATCTAGCATAGTTTCTCTAGCACCTTAAATTGAGCCAAATTAATACTCTGACTTGATATTTTTTCTCTAAAATTGAGCGTAGATCGTATCTCAATCTCACTGTTTGACACGTGAATTATACTATTACTTGCTACATTATTAAAATATTTAATTAGACAGTGAAACCTACATGTCAGACAATAAGATTGAAGAATATAAACGAGAGTGAGAAAAAAAATGCATATAGCACTCCTCAGTAATAATCTTAACATGAGTTTCAAAATGCTCTCCTTATAAAATTACCAGATTATAGTCGCTTAAAGTATCACACACCTTTTCTTTGAACTCAAAATAAAATAATAAATTTCCCAAGATAAATACTCAAGTTGCAAATGTAGAATCCAAAAATAGTTAAAATCACGCTTCGTTATTAAATTACCAACTTAAAAGTTTCTCTAACAAGTGTCAAGTACGTTTGATTTTTGTTTAGATATTACTATATTAAAATATATTTTAATTTAAAGCAAATAGTCTTTACACTAGCCACAAAAAGACGGGCGTAACGCGTAAGATCACCGATACAAAATAATACAATTTCATAACTCAACGAAGCATACAGAGTATCACTAAATGTTCGTCATTATTTTATCGTCTTAAAGTGTTTACATTTTCTCAGTCTTTATTTGCATGCTTCAGTTATTGACGAATGTTTGCAATTCATTGAATGCAGATGGCGGAGACTGCAGTGGGCCTGGTTATAGATAAGTTGATTCCATTGTTGACCGAAGAAGCATACTTGTTGAGTGGTATTCACAAAGAAGTTGAGGAAGTGAGATGTGATCTAGACTACATTATGGCTTTCCTCAGGGATGCAGATGCAAGAGCGCAAACAGATCAGAAAACAAACAGCAGCCATGGCATCAAAGTGTGGGTGGAAAAACTTAGGCAAGCGGCATTTGAGGTGGAAGATGTGATTGATGAATACACGCATCTCATGGCCCAACAACAACATCCCCACAAGCATAGATTTATTGGCTTTCTCCATAGAAGTGCTTGCCTGGTCATTAAACTAAAACCACGCCATGACATAGTCTTCAAAATACGTGAAATCAGACAAACAGTTCGAGATATCAACCAAAGAAGTGCAGACTTTGGCTTCAGTTATTCATTGCAACAAGGATCTGCGTCTACTGCTCAAACCAGTACATGGTATGACCCTCGAAAAGAATCTTGCTTTCTCAAGGAAAATGAAGTTGTTGGAATTGAATCTTCTAGAGATGAACTGATTGGAATAATGAAGGTGGATCTCCGAGGCGCACTGTGATCTCTGTGGTAGGGATGGGGGGACTCGGCAAGACTACTCTTGCCTATCAAGTTTACATTCGTTCTAAAGGAAGCTTTGATTGTCATGCTTGGATTGAGGTTTCCCAATCATACAGAAAGATGGATCTGCTACAAAACTTGATAAAGAAATTATACAAGTCGAGAGAAGAGCCTATTCCTGATGGAATAGATGGAATGGATGAGAGCACAGTGACAACAAAGTTAAGGGATTACCTGCTGGGAAAGAGGTACCTTGTCATTTTTGACGATGTTTGGAAAATAAATTTCTGGGGTGATATAAAAAATGTTTTACCTGATGACAGTGAAAAGAATGGAAGGATAATCATCACAACACGTGATGTGGAAGTTGCAAATTTTTGTAAAATATCATCATTTGTTTATATTCATCACTTGCAACCCCTCCCTCCGGAAAAGTCGTGGGAACTCTTTTGCATTAAAACTTTTGGATATGAATTTGAGGGGCTTTGTCCAGCCTTCTTGGAGAAGTTATCTCATGAGATTGTGGAAAGATGCCAAGGATTACCACTTGCAATTGTGGTCATAGCTGGCCTTCTCTCAACTAAAAACCAAAGTGTTGAAGAATGGAGAAAGCTACTTACCAGTTTAAGTTCAGAGTTGGAGAGCAATGAACATCTGACGAGCATAACAAAAATTCTATCTCTCAGTTACAATGATCTACCTTATTATCTCAAATCTTGCTTCTTGTATTTTGGCATTTTTCCGGAGGACTACTCTGTTAGATCTGGAAGATTGGTTCGCCAATGGATTGCTGAGGGCTTTGTTGTATCAAAGAGGGATAAAACATTTGAGGTAGTCGCAGAAGAATATATGGCAGAACTAATTAATAGAAATCTTGTTCAAGTGTCAAAGGTGGACTTTGACGGAAAAGTTAGAACGTGTCGCGTCCATGATCTTCTACATGAGATTATTCTTAACAAGATGGATGATATAAGTTTTTGTCAAGTTTTGTCAGGAAAAGAATCGACTTTCAGAGGATTAATTCGACGATTGTCAATTGTCAATGGTTGTCATGACGTTATTGCAAGGAGAACTCCTGAAATTTCTCACGTCCGATCTCTTTTTGTTTTTGATTTTGAAGAAATGCCCAAATCTCTAGCAAGTGCAATTACCACAAATTTCAAGCTCCTAAAAGTTCTTGATTTTGAAGACGCCCCGAATCTTGATCACCTTCCCAAAAATATAGGAAGTCTATTTAACTTGAAATATTTGAGCCTGAGAGGCACAAGTGTCAGATCTTTGCCAAAGTCAATTGTAGAACTACAAAATCTAGAAACTTTGGATCTAAAGCAATCGTGGATACTTGAGACACCAGTTGAGATCAAGAGGCTTAATAAGTTGCGACATCTTCTAGCATATCGTTTCGATGACAACGAGGATAATCCTTTCAATAAACGAAAAGGAATAAAAGTAAAGAAGGGAATTGGGCTGTTAAATAGCTTGCAGAAGGTGTTTTACATTCAGGCCAATGTTGTTGGAGTTGACATATTTGAAGAACTAAGCAAATTGACAAAGTTGAGAAAGTTAGGCATCACCAAGTTGAGAGGTTCAGATGGAAGGAAATTGTGCGACTGTATTCAAAAGATGAATTACCTTGAATCCCTTGATGTAGCTGCAGTAAGTGGTGATGAGATGTTTGATTTGGAATCCATGTCTTCTCCCCCACAATTTCTTCAACGTCTCTACTTAAAAGGGTTTTTGACGAAGTTGCCTGAATGGATCACACAACTTCAAAATCTAGTACGACTACGGATCTATTGGTCAAAGCTAGAAGATGATCCAGTGAAAGCGCTTAAAAATCTGCCCTGTCTATTGGAGCTTGGAATCAATTGTGATGCATATTATGGTGAGAAGCTGCACTTTGAGAAAGGAGTTTTTCCAAAACTTAAGGCGCTCAGGTTCTGGACTTTGACTAGGTTGCGTTTGTTGGTAATAGAGGAAGGAGCGTTGTGTAATCTTGAAATGTTTGATATTGGGCCTTGCCCTCAATTAAAGGAGCTGCCCTCTGGATTCCAGCATTTAAGAAATCTTAAGCAAGTTTGCTTCCTTGAAATGACAACACACTTCTTGATGTTCCAAAATTTTCAGAGTCTTCAAAGTACTGGAGCAAATATTCGGTTCCTTTACAAAATTGATGGAAAACAGTGGTTGTATAGATTGGAACAGGTTACGAAGGTCCTAGAATATATGCGAGGTAAGTCCTGAGTGATGTGAATTTTTAGGCTGATTGCCTGGTGCCATGCTTTAATTAGTTTATTAAAGTTGGAATACTTGTCTTAATTAATTTTGTGAATTCAACAAGTGAGCACTCTAAATTAAATGCATATGGTCCTCCCACAAACAAAATTTCTTAATAATACTTTTGACGAAAACTTAAGAAGTCAAGAGTTAGGACTAAAGCTATTTATTCCACTTTGCCACTTTAGTTCTCTATCTTTCCTTTTCGTCTTTTTGTCTTTGGCTATAAATAATTTTAGTTTCTTACTGAAGATTTATGATATTCTTTTCTTACAAACATCCAATGAAATTGAAAAAAGAGAGCAAAATAATCTGACGTATTAGGGATCTAACTTCTCTATTAACGATTGAATGTAATCTCCTTGACAGAACATAACGAAGAAGACTGGGAATTCCTGCCTTTTGAAGAAATCTTGAGTAAGTTTTCTTTGTAATCAATTTTATAAGCTATGAATGAACTCCTTTAACAAGTAACTTTGCTCCTTTCAATTGAAAGTTTCTCTCGCATATGATGTGTCAATTTGGTCCTTCACTTACTAGTCTGCCGCCTTAATTTTCTTCTACATAGGGAAATTGCTTCCACTGTGCGCAGTGAATTAGTGGTAGCTACTCCATCACATGAGCTCATGTGTCTGCGTGCAATAGAAGATAGAATCGGAACTGCCATTTCATGATGTATCTACCTTGTGTGCCTTTGCTATGTCGCCATATATCCAATAACAAATAAATGGTGAGAACTGTTTCAATACGTATAATACCAGTAAGCCTTTTTATCAGTTGTTATTAATCACTGTACTTGTTGATTAACTTATATAGAACTATGTTGTTTATTACCAACACATATGTATGTATATGATGGTTGTGGTCGTCTTCTTTTCTTTGAGAGGTTGTACTCTTTATTCCCTGTTGTGCTTGATGAACTTCTATACAAATTTTCATCAGTATATGTATATATATCTTAAAATACGTATGAATTTAATCTCTTTATTTGTTTCTACTTATGATCTTTAGTCGTTTGTTGATCTAAAATCATGTTGTGTCAGTGGATGTGGAAGCATATATGGACTCATCATATATGATGAGACGAACAAAAGGTTGATCAACAGATGAACAATAATCAACACATAACAGTTTATATTGCATGAAGTGCATATATACTATAAAAGAAGCGTGAATAGCAGGACAACAAAAATGAAAAATCAATTGCCAGTCTATGCTGAGATTCCGCCGCTCAAGCTTCTTGCTAAAATTTCTCGGAATCATTTTGTCAAACAGCGATATTCATGCGACAATCATACTAAAACCCCAATTTAGTACGTGTTGTCTTCAATTTTCTCATTTTCTTTAGATCTTGCTCACAGAGACTAGGTAGAAAGAAAAGTCAAGATTTCATATCTTGCAAATGTAAATAATTCACCAACTACATCATGGTCTGCCTTAACCAAACCCTTCTTTAACACAGGCTGCCAGTGAGCAAAGCAGCCATGCATTTCTTCAAGGACTCCAAAACCAGGAGAAGAAACCTTTTATTGGCACACAAAATACAGTACGAAAAGAGCAATTATGCATGATCAATATAAATAAAAAAAGCCTTGCGTGTAACTGAAACCACAACTGCCAGTGAAACATACAACTTACAAATAAATATGAGACTTTGAAACTAAAGAGCCAGACCAAATGCTACATCTAGCTTCTACTGCATTAAGAAACTGGAAGAAAGTGTGATAATAAACGGATACACAAGGTTAAAAGTTCAAAACGTGGAAGCTGCTTCAAAATATAGCGAACCTAAGCATACACTCCATAAAATACCGCAGATGTCTGATAAGGGCAAAAACATTCAAAGGGACTTTGACAGCATATAACCCGGAAATGTCCTTTACTTTCAGGTGACATTTACTTTCAAAAGGCTCGCCCGTAAAAGAAAGAAAGGAGTGGAAAGGGAATAAAGGAGAATAAGAAATAACGAGTGAGGAAGATCGGAATTCTCCGTTTATATGTAACTAATTGGTACGTGAACACATGAAGTTTTTTAAAAGATTTCTCCTTTCCTTATTCTCTTTACTCTCCATTACATATTAGTAAACATTTCCTTAGAGATAATGACGATTGTATTTGGACTTGGCTTAGGATCCTGTTTTTGAAACGGAACATCGCAAACTTCTTTCTTTACGAGCATCGTACCTGGAACACAGGCATATTTAGGTCCTTAATAACTCTAGCACTACTTGATGTACAACGTAACATTAGACCAAATCATTAAGACTAATAAGACCACGATATTATAACGTTTCTTGGAATCTGAAAGCTAATTTTTTTTCTTTTTATGACATTGAATACAGAAGCATAGTGGAAACAGAGTAAAAACAAATGGAAACAGAGTTTTTCTTTTTTTTCAAGGGGAAACAGAGTTAAAACAAATGGATATAAAAAATATAATTGTGCTGATTATTCAGATTCCCAACAATACTTGCGCTGATTATACATATATTATGGGATTTTAAGAAGCAGGATATGCAGATCAGGTTCGGGTCTAAGCTAAATTCTAGCTAATTATTGTTTATAGTTTTTTTTTTTTCCTTTTTTCCTTCGTTTTAATTGTTTTAATGTTCAATATTCTTTTCGTGTTTCTAGATTTCTCGGTCTTTACTTGTATCATGTGTGTGTATATCGTGTTTCTAGATTTCTCGGTCTTTACTAGTATCATGTGTGTGTGTGTATATATATATATATATATATTACTCTTTTGATTGCATCAAGTGTCTAATTCAGTTGTCGACCAAATATTAAACACCAAGAGCTCCCCCCTCACATGAGTTTACGATCTACATACTCTCAGGATTCAGAGTCTCAATGTCTGTCCTTTCCTAATGCTCCCTGTTGTGTGCTTTTGGTGAAAGTTAACGAATAAGATTAATTAGCCTCTTATAAATGAGTTGTTTAACTGTGGTTATTAATTAATATATAATACTTTGCTCAATTTTACGTACATATATATGATGGTTGCGGTTTTCGTTTCCTTTTGTTGATTGTACTGATCTTCATTTACCATGGTAATGCTACATCTCTTTTTAAATGTGCTACTTGTCAGAATTTGGTCATTTTAGTTATGTCGGGGACATGAATAAAGATGGTTAGCCACATCTTTATATTAGAACCAGGGTCTCCTGTCACGTGAGTCCGAACTATATCCTTTTCTAATGCTTCCACTTATGTGCCTTCAATTCAAAGAAATTGTATGTATACCATTAGTTAGCCTCTTAACGAGTTGTTTCACATGCATCAACACTTGCCTTACGAAAATTACTGATTTTTTATTTTGAGTACTTGAGTTATTTGGTTCTGCTTTGGAGATGAATATATAAAGCTGGTTAATTTTTACTAATTGTTTTCCATATTTGATATAGTAAATGAATAATAATGGAAACTGTAAAAATCCAGATTTTAAGAGGTTAATTTGGTAATTTTACTTATTTTCGAGTTAGATAATAGAAGGGTTTATTTGCAAAAGTTTTTGGAGACGGGGACTAAAATGCAAATATTAGGAGGACAAAATTGAAAGGATTTTGAAAATTGGGGAACCATTGTGCATTTTTGAAAAAAAAATTGCGGAGTCCCATATAATGGTCGCGTGGACCTCTTATTTTATTCTCCTTTCTCTCTCTTCCTCCCTCAATCTCTCCCTCTGCTCTCTCTTTCTCCCTCCCGTGGAAGAAGAACCGAAGAAGCAAACGATTGTCGGAGCTCGCCCAGCCGTCGTCCACTCACCTCGACCCCTGGTAGAGCTCCGCCACGCCACTGATCCCGTGCAGGCAGGAGCCTCCGTTGTATCGGACCGTTTCAAGTCGTATTCTTGGACTCTTTAGATTTGTATCGTCGAGAAAAATCTCCAGATATCTATTTCGTAACTCCATTTTACCTGAATTAAAAGTTGTCATTGTTGAATAGTTTGAGCTTTGAGATTTAAGATTTAACTTTTTGATTGGACTGTTGGATTGTATTTTTGATGTCATTTTTGGATTCTACTCGTGAAAAAAGAAGATTGATATATATATATTGACTATGTTTGGCGACCAGTACGAAAAATAAAATCGGACAGCTAAGATTTGCCTCGTTTTATGTGCCACATGTCCAATTTCGGTCCGAACCTGTATTGGACGAATTATATGTCTAACTTATCTATTTTGGATGCTAGGAATTCAATGAAGAGATCCTTTTATGTATTTGAAGCTCTGTTGAGAAGTTAGTTTTTCACAAAAGAGAGATCAAGGGCTTAGATCAGTTCTTGACCCTCCGAACGATCGACCAATGACACTTTGAGATTCCAATAGTATGGTATCACTATTCTAGTGAGCTAAGAATTTAGTTACTTATGTTTTATATCATTTTTGAATAAAACTTACTTTATGTAACATATGATGACAAATATGATTTTAGAACTATTTTTGAATATCTGTGATGGAATTTGATTGTATGATATATATATTATATTACTGTGGGACTTTTCTGAGTGTATGTTATTTTTGGGTATATCAAAAATAGGGCTGTTATACTGCCCTTTTTTTATAGAAAAAAAAAACCTAATATGCTTATTTTATTGAAAAACTAAAGCATGACTGTTTTCACACTTTAGTTCCATATTGCATGGGTCATAGGATTATATATGAGCACCGTATTAGCATCGTGGGTTTACAACGTGGCGTTGTATGTCCTACCATCGGTGCATGGTTCATAGACCTACGCGGTATTTGATTTCTCTGATTACCTCCATATTTGATAGGCGTAGGTAATACAATTGCCCCTCCAGGTTTTGTAGGCAACACATGGGTGTCCCTTCCAGGTATAGGCTTAGCTGTCAGGTAGACTATTCGGTATACTTAGTACCATCATCCTGGGTTTCTATTGATAAGAAGATGAGAGCTCATGGGTATAGTTTGATTTGTGTCACGTGCTTATAGATTGAATAGTTTTGATTATATACTATTTTATATATATATGGATTACTAGTTTTGGACTATTATATATGTATATTTTTTATTAAACTAACCATATAGGAATTACTAAAATATTTTTAATCGAGGTAACTGTTTTCCTACTAGATATTTTATGCTCACCCCCTATCTTCTTTCCTCAGGTGGTGTTCAGTGCGACTTGGGTGATTAAGAGGATTAAGAGGCTATCTTGACTGTAGTTCGTTGTCTTAATAATGCTAGAAGCTTGGCGTTATTGTAGTGTTTGATTTGTTTGTATTTAATTTAGCATTGAACTAAGATTATTACTCTCTATTAAGTATGTGAACTTTATGTATGCTGTTGGAATTTGATACTTGTTGTAGATCATGACGATGCTTAGACTTAAATTTGAATTATATTTTTCGGTTATTATTCGATCTATGTTTAATGGTGTATACGAATTGTGGGAGAGATTCTCTAAGTGAGATTCCAAATATTTTAGAAAAAAATAGATTATTTTATTAAATTGAAAATTTTGAGACCTTTTCAAACTAAAACAAGGAATTTTCCATCTTAGTGAAATTCCTCTTCTACTGCTGGCCCGAGTTTTGGGTCATGACGAAAACTATCAGACTCAGTTGTGCTGCTATGGAAAACTGACCTTGAGAGAATCTTACGACCTATAATTGGTCATGTTCTCCTTTTTTTTGGTTTCCTCCCAAAAGGTCATATTTTCATAAATGAGAACAACAACAATTCTATGTTGTTTTCAGAGAACAATTAGTGTTTAGCAATGTTTCTTTAATAATTGTTTGCGTATACCGATTGTAAAAGAAATTATTAGAGGGGGGAAAAAATTAATGAAGGATCGAAATCTTCCAAATATAATCTAGTCTCTTCAAAATCAAGTAAAAAGTCTTTGATTTTTTATTATTTATTTATTTATTTATTTATTTGGTTTTGTAATGCTCAAAAGTCTTTCTTTTACAATCGGACGGAGTAAGTAAATCTCAATATAATGCTAATTAGTAGGTAGCTGTTGGATTGTCAATTACCACACAGCTTGATTTTATCTTGAAGAAAAGCGGGTAAAAACACTTGGTCAAATCACATAGGCTATTGTCACATTTTTTATATTGTTCCCAGTTAACAAAGACAATCATTCATCCAACATGTAATTAAACAAACATATCTCTTTACATATTGATGCAGATTGATGCAGGGACCATTCTACTTCTTGTTTTCTTATTACTATTTTTAGTATTTGGACCTATGAATTTATTGGGCTTTTATTTGCTTATTGTGGTTGGGCCCTTTTTCTTTGGTTCCATTTGTTACGTTGGCTTTCCATTTTGTCGTTGATGTCATTGTAAAAGACTATACTCTTCGAATGAAAGGGTAGCAGATCATAGATTTTTCTGCGGACAACTTGTTTTATTAAGGGTTTAAACCCTCTGTGCAGCTGCTGTTGCAGCCTTCATTCTCAGGCCAAGCCGGCCACATCAAGGATTATCTTGACCCATTTTCTTTATTTTTCTTAGCTAGCTGCCCATACCAGCTACTATTATCTCCCCCCTTCATGATTACATATGTGTCCAAAATGGCCAGCTCTCAACTTTATTTTAACAGTTTGGCAGTCAAACTTGATTGGCTTCTAGTGATCATCATTTGATCAAAACTCGTTTTTCCTTCATTCAAGGTCGTTCGGTTAAGTAAAATCATGCGTTTCTCAGTGAAATCCATGGTGGTGGCTACAGCTAGCAGGCGTTCACAAGGAGGTAATTAGAACTACTGATAATAATCCATATTATTATATACATGTATGTTATGTCTGTACATGCATATATAAGAATATATCTATATCTATATCCATGACTATATTAGAAACGCGAATGTACATAGGGAATCACGCTTTTTCTTCGACCTGCTTGGCCAATTTCTCAAGTAAGGTATTTATTCCGATAGCTTTTTTTTTCTTATGATATGGTTGTTATTTGGCCTTAGTGTGTTTCTTATGAAATTTGGACTTGGCTTCTTTTTCTTCAACCTGCTTAGCCAACTCGATGCTCGTTAGTTAACAAAGACAATCATTCCTCCAACATGTATCTCTTTAGATATATGTCTGAAATGGCCAGCCATGATCAACTTAATTATAACAGTCTACAGTCAACTTTGGTTTGTAGTGATCATTTGATCAAAACTCATCTCCATGTTTTCCTGTATTCAAGGTCGTTCCGTTAAGTGAAATCGTGTATTGCTCAATGGAGTAATTTAGCAAAGAGGTAACTGGAGTTCATGGCAGAGGCTTCAGCAGGGGTTCACAAAGAAGAAACCAGAAAGCTAATTAGAATTAACTGGAATATACTCATGCTCACTCTTTTTTGTTTTTAAAAATATAACATTAAGTAGCAAAAAGGCGTTGATACCTTGTCTGATTGATAAATTTTGATAAGAGTATCAAAGCAATGTAAATAAAATAGGACAAAAAGTTATAAGTTCCACTGGTCTGACTTGTGCGAGCGATGAGATTCAATCCGAGTGTGTAAGTGAGTTCTCCTTAACTACTTTCAAGTAGAAGTTACTTATCGGCTAAAATTAAGCTAATTGGTGTTCTGTTTACTATTGTTACTGTTACGACCGTTTATTATATCCTTACCGAATATAATTAATTGTCCAATTAATTATGTAAGGTGAATATGCGGAAATTTATGATATGGATGTTGTAACACTGAAAAATAAAAATTTGACGCACAATATTTTTACTTGGTTCAACTATCTCCCAGTAGTCTACATCCAAGGGGCCACGCCCAGAGAAATAAACTTATTAGTAAAGAATAACGTGAGTACAAACACTAATCAAATTTAAAAAATTCCCTCTCTTAAATGTTGCAACATGCCAGTACTCTTTTACTAATCTGTCTAGCGAGTTCCCCTCGACTTGATGTGATTCCTTCCGTCTGAACTCCCTTCAGATTTCACGGAACCTGTTTTCTCCCAAAGACTTGTTGCACTTCTTCCGAAGCGCTCGTACTTCTCCTGAAGCACTCTCACGACTAAGAATCCCTCCTAGTCTCTCAATACAAAATATAGGCAGATTTTACTAAGTGTTACACTAATGGCAATCACAAATATACAAGGCATACTTAGGACTCTAACCTAGACTCCTATTTATAGTGCTTGAGCTCTTCCAATCTTTGGTAATCTATAAGACACGTTTTCTGCAACATAAATACTGATTGGAAGTCAATTAGATCAGTCAAGGATAAGATTTTCGCAATCAAGGCTGATCTGAAATTGTTGTTGATTCTACACAGTGATGTTACAACATCGGTCCTGTCTAAACAGCAAGATTTGTAACCTTTCTAGAAGAAGTCTTGATTTGTTACCTGAAATAAACATTCCGTTTTTTGCATAAATCAAACAAATAAAAGGTGTTTACACATAAAAAGAATCAGCTAAAGTTAAATAGGAAAACGACACCTCAAGAGATTAAATTTAATACTCATAAAATAAGGTAGTTTCCATAAAATACAAGCTGTCAAAATAATCAGATTATATTAGTCCAAAAATAATAATCTGATTGATTAAAATTAAGATTGATAATTACCAAAGTAATTAGCGATCACACCATAATCAATTTTAATTAAAATATGGCAAAATAAGAAAGAAATATATAAATATAATTTTCCTACAAGGTAAACATTAATCATTGATATTTCTGATTAAAACACATCTGATTGAATATAAAATCAATCATATGACAGCTATAAAATTCGGACAAATACATTCAAAAATGCAAGGTCAAATATTCTAGTGATGTTGCAACATCAACCCAGAATCACTGTCAGTAAACATAGACAGTGATGTTGTAACATCGCAAATGACAACAGGCTTTGCCCTTTCAATCTCCCCCTTTAGCATTTTTTTGGGCAAAATATTTGTACCTGAAAAAACTAGTTAGTCCCTACAAAAACAATTTGTGTTTTGCCAGAATTTTTGTAATTTTTGCTACTACTCCCCCTTTTTGGCAAAAATAACCAAAGGTAGTTACAAATCACTGCAGAATTCATAACATGGTTAAAGATAGCAAATGAAAACCAAAATTCACATATAATAAACTAATATCATAAGTTGCTCAATGTTGTAACATGAGCTCAATTCCTGCAGAAAACACAAACAGAAAACCAAACTAAACCAGAAATCAAAATTTGTCTGTGATATACATCACTTATTATCGATAAACCGAAAAAAAAACAGAAACTTCAAGAAAATCTTCAAGCAGGAGGAGGAGCTGGAGAAGCATCTCCCACATCAATGTCCATCATCATGCAAATTACAGATAACATTCGCTCCATCTTGTCCAAATGAGCAAGCACGACTGAATTTGCAGCACTTGTATCTGCAGTACCAGATGTTGTAACATTAGGATTTGTAGCAGGCTCATCCTCCCCCTCAATAGAATCTCTCTCCTTCATTCTGAACACCAGCTTGGACACAAGAGGAGTGAGATATTCAGAACTATAGCGTAGAGGTCTCTGCTTGGTCAGAACTCCATAGATAAGTACTGGAAAGATTAATCTCTTGGTTGGAGTGGTGTTGTATCGCAAATCATAGATGTGGTTGAAAATCAACTGTGCCAAATTCACTTGGCCACCTGTTCCAACATCAAAGAGAAAACAAGCACAATCTCTATGCAGTGTATTAGAATGTGTGGTCGGCATCCAATTATCAATGGTAATGCGATGCAACCCTTTATACTTTAGTATCAAATCAGTGGTCTTAAAGATGCTATTCTTCGGCCATTTGGTTTGTGTACCAAGGATTTCACTAGCTACCTTGTTGAGAGGAAACTCTTTCTCAAAGTCATCAAACGGCCAAATAGGTATGTTTAGGAAATCGGCTATGACAGCAGGGGAAAAATCATAAACATGACCCCTAACAAACACTTTCCTATACTCTGGTGAACCTGGTTTGTCTAAGTCTTTAGTCAAATTGGAATAAAATTCCTGAACTATCCTAGGGACAAAACCTTTGATTTCAGACATAGTATTCAACTACTTTTGATCTTCAATACATTTTAAAGCCCCTATTTTCTGAAATGACTTCAAGTTTATGTTTCTCTCAGGTATAAATTGACATTGTACATAGATCTTCATAGATTGAGCAGCATCTTTTGTATAATACCATGGAGAGAAAGAGTTTTCTGGGATAAAACCTGGTGTTTCTGAAGAAGATACCCTTTTTCCTTTCTCAGTATCAGTGACTTTCTTCTTCGGTTGTGTTGATTTCGAAGATTGGCCAGAAGCTTTTTGGGCCACAGACTTCTTCTTTGTCTTTGATATTGTAACCAGTTTTGGTGCAACTGGTGGTGTCTGATCTGGATGAGAAGTTGGGACATCAGCCTCAAGTTGTTGTTTTGAGACTGGTACAGAGGCTGCAAATGGATCAGCCTGTGTTGAGACATCAGGTACATCAGAAGACTTCAGAGGCATTGGAACTGTGAGATTGGGAGATATTGGCACGTCACCCATTTCAGCCGATGGTGGACTTGAAATCTCTGGATCTGTAATAGATGTTGGAGCATTCAATGGAATTACAGATTCAGTTTGGGTTATCTCATCATTTTTCTCGAGGGTAGTTTCTGGAGTATACCCAGGAGAAAAATCATCTTCAGGAAAAGGGCTAGTATCCATTGCGTCTTTGGCAGCATCATCAACAGATGATGTTGGAACATTGAAAATCACAGGTGGTATTCTCTTGTCCATACCCTCTTTTGAAATCGCAAATTTCGGAGGTGCAAATGTTGGAACATCAGTCTGCATCGATTCTTTGAGAGAACCAGAAACCAGAATCGAGCTTCCCTCTTCTGATGTCACCGGTGGTGGATTAGGGATTTCGGCAGCATGAACAGGAACAACCAGTGCTAATGGTGGAGCAATCGGAATACCTACAACTGATTCGGCTTGAAAAGAGACATTCTGTTCACTTGCTAGTAGAGGCTGAGTCGAAGGTTCAGCCATGGAACCAGTCTTCTGCCCTTTCGCCGCAGGTGAGGAAGAAGCAGATTTTTTCTTCATCGGAGTTGATGAGGAAGAAAGTTTCCCTTTGGTGATAGCAGGAGAGTCACGCTTCTTACTACTCCTCATGTTCACCATCGTCGGACCTGTTTCAACACTCAAAGAAATTTCGAAGAACAAAGGTGTAATTGGCAGAAAGAGGAATGGGTGAATGAGACAAACAAAGAACAAAAAGAATTTAAATAACCTAGAGACCATTCAATTTCCCAAATTTGAAAAAGGAAACTAAATCAATTTTGGAGCCAAAAAGAGAAACTGTAATGAAAGCAAATCTCGGGAACTATAAAAAAAAAACTGTCAATCAGTAGTTAATTGATTTTATCTGTTTTTCCAACTAGATGAGCCCAGTTAATTTCATGTT
The DNA here is from genome assembly GCA_002914845.1 of Trema orientale. Lineage (NCBI taxonomy): Eukaryota > Viridiplantae > Streptophyta > Magnoliopsida > Rosales > Cannabaceae > Trema > Trema orientale. The sequence goes on from JXTC01000003.1 coordinate 37,182, forward strand.
GTAACATCAGAGCAGCCTACAGAGAATATATATAAATGGTAACCTTTAGACAAAATAATTTGGTAAAATTATTCCTATTATAAAAAGATTTTAAAATATACAATCCTTATCATCTTTATTCACGAAAATTACTTGAAAATATTCATCAGATTGATTGAACATTTAAGATTGAAAATTGACTAGTTAGTTGATGTCGTTTTTTTTTTAAATTTTTAATTAATGTTATAACATTGACAATATTTTTATGCAATAATCTTTCCATGAACAGTAGCTTTCACACTATCACTGAGGTAGCCCCTTTTCATATGGTAGATCATCCTCTACTGTATTTGTGATACATAGGCCCAGATTACTCAGGGATGGCTTTGACACATCAGTGTAGTAGCTCTTTCTGATCATGAGGTCTGTATACAAAATGAAACTGAGATCAAGATAACACACACATTAGTCAATAATCAATCAAGAATTCACAATTTTGAATATTCCAAAACAATTTTCTATAGAAACATAGCAAGAACTGTTTATTAGAAAATAATTTTATAATATAGGAATTATTTCATCTTTTTCTTTATGTCTTTGAGGTAACCTTAAATAATATTTTGATTCTGATTTGGCTGATGTTATAATATGATTTCATATGGAACAAATTCCTAGGGCTTTTCTTAAAGAATAAAAACGTGGAAAATCGAGAGCTTTTGTAAAAAAAATCTACCAACTGATTGTCTGTCTCTACATGTTCCAACATTATAGTTTTGCTCTCAACAAGATCTCTGATAAAATGATGACGTATATCTATATACTTAGTCCTAGAGTATTGTACTAGATTCTTGGATATATTTATTGTAATATCAAGTCTACCCTATAATATGATTTTTGTTTTTTTTTTATATGTTTTAAATCTATGCTTATGATAAGTGAAACGGTTATGTACTAACAAAATTTTTGTGAATACGGTTGCAGTGGAATACGCACATGAAAGCCAAGTTGACTACGTGCCTAATGAGAAATAAATTTTCATGCATTTGCATTTATTTATGATTGTTATAATAAAATGATTAATTTGTGCCTATTATTGAGTTAAGTGAATTATTCTAATAATTATTGTTATTATTATAATGATAAAATAAGTGTGTTGTGCGTGAAGTTTTGATTCCATAATTTTGTTTTTATGTATGTATTAATATATAGATTTTATTTTATTATGTTACTTATTTATGGATTTAGTTAGTATTTACTTATTATTACAAAAAAAAATATTGAT